>CAVNYN010208016.1:0-30972 GCA_963692815.1 Nyctanthes arbor-tristis | reverse complement strand
AACTGAAAAAATTGAGAGGTAAGAGAATCTCGAAGAAAAGAAGGTGAAGATATAAGAGAGAAACCAAATAAAATAAAATAAAACAAAGTAAAGGTATTCGTCTTCAACGGCCTTGCAGACCTTCCATCTGACATTGTGGAGCTTTTTGTAATATAGATTTCAATGATTTCTTGGGTGCCACATAACAAGTGAATTTGGACAAACTATGAGCATTGGAGATGTTCTATGCCTAATATAATAACTAATTGCTATAGAGCCCGTGTGTAATGTGACTGATTTCTATTAGCAATTGAGCTCTATACACAGAACTCGATTTAATTCAATAGACGCATACTAATAAAGTGAAATGTTTGTGTTGGTTATCATTTTGTCAATGAGGCATTGAACCTGAATATGATCATAACCATAAGGAGAGGCGAAGGTTTTATTGATTTTGAGGACGTTTATTCAAGATGAACATGGCAAAAATTTTAGCTATACGGACTACCACTTGATAAATATGTTGAAGTCTGATTACCATTCGCCACAAAGTTCTAGACTTCAAGTCCTTTATCGATATAGTTGAAACTGATTTCCTTCAATTTCTAAAGGATACCAAATCCTCTCTCTCAATCTCGTGTAACGTACTATGATCATCACAAGCCTACTTGGGCTCTATAAGGAGTCTAACAATGAGGCTCGAGAGCAAGAAATCAGCCGAGAGAAAGCGAGAGAAAGAGGAAAGACCTAGAGACGTGGGGACAACCTACGAATGAAGTTATGAAGTTTGATAGTGGGCTGTTGGTCATTTTCAACATGTAATGACATACGGTGTATTATACTCGTGAACATATAGGTAAAAGCATGGATATTTAAGCAACAAACAAAATAAAGCCATAAAAAATCCGTCCCATGAGATTAATGAAAACATGTGCCTGAAATGAAGAGTTAATTTACATACTCTTGATCTTTTATGCGGGAAAATACCCTACGATTGGCAGCAAGCCAGAGCGTAAAGTTCCTAGTAGATGTCGGTAAAACAAAAACAATTTATTCATGATGTTGGAGTCGGAGCATCCTGAAGTTTTACAGAGTCTTGTTCAGAGCGTAAAGTTCATTGGGGCATGCCTTATTCAGGTCGGTAAAGTCAATATAGAGTCTCCAGGACCCATTTGCTTTAAGCACCAGGACCGGGTTTGCCACCCACTGGGGGTACAATGCAGACCTTATAAATCCATTACTTAATAGCCTAGCGACCTCCCTTGATAAAGCCTCTAACCTTTCGGGTCCCAACTTTTAGCGTTTTTGTACAACAGGCTTAGTACAAGGGTTAACGTTGAGATGATGGCATGAGACGGTCAGGTTGATGCCTTCCATATTAGAATGGGTCCAGGCAAATACATCTAGATTCGCTCTCAAGAAGTTTATCAGTTTCCCCCTCATTGATTCTCCTAACTCACGACCTATTCATATTTCTATTTCAGGTCGGTCATCTAATATGCTGACGGTCTCCAGATCTCCTTCGAGACGGGGGTTTTCCTCTTGCTGCCGACTCGAGAGTCCACCTCTGTTGGATGTTCATTGTTAACTTTGCTGAGGATTAACGTGTTGACCTGTACGGGTCAGATCCTATGATCACACTCCCTCGCTATATGTTGATCTCGATTAATGGACGCAGGCCCAAATGGTGTCAAAAACTTAAGGCAAAGGTGGTAAATTGAGATTACGGTCTTTGTCTCCTAGAGGATTGGCCTTCCTAGTATTGCATTGTAGTATGATGGGATGCTTACCACTATGAAGTCGGTTTGAAAATGCCAAATCCTTAGGAAGACTCCCATCTCTACAATTAATGGAACCTGTCTCAGTGGGTGGATCGAATCTCTGGTGAAGTCTTGAATGTTGTTCAACGCCAGAGTGAGCTGACTCAACCGATCTCCCATCAGAGTAAATGTATCGAGGTAAAGGATGTTGGCGAAACTTCTTGTATCAACAAGTACTCAGTGGACTTCAAACCCCTCAATATTTAAAGATATCACCAGGGGATCATCATAAGGTTGTAATACCTCTCGGGCATCCTCTTCTGAGAAAGAAATGGAGATTTCTGGTAGGTCGGTACTTTTAGGAACATCGCAAGCCTGATAACTAGTCCTAGCTTGCCTCACAAGTTTGCGCCGCCCCCTTCGTGATTGTAGAGAGTTTGAATTGGCGTTTACCAAGGTGTGAATCTCTGCCCTTCCTCGATTTTGGTTTGGAGTCGGTGTCGGTTTGGGAATCACAGGCGGGTATTCTTCATGACTGCGGTTGGGGAGTGCCACGAATTTTTCAGATAGCCTTTGTCAAGTAGGCGTTTCAACTCCCTTTTTAGATCGCGACATTCATTGGTCTCATGGCCTACGGCCCGGCGATACCGGCAGTATTTATCTTGGTTCAATTGAGAAGGTTGAGCCCACATGGGTTTCGGTTTGGGCAAGATATTTTCCCGGGATATTTGTGTGAAAATTTCCTCCGGAGAAGCAGTTAAGGTAGTAAAGGTTTGTCGCCATTGGGCTATTTGTTTTCCCTGTTCTGAGTACCTGGGTTCCTTCCTCTTTCCGGAGTCCCCAAATTATTTTGAATCATCTGAGGAAGGGTTGTTCCCTTTTCCTGTACTTGTATCAGGTATTGTTTTTGTATTGGCAGGTCGGCCAGTCGCATCTTCTGCGTTGATGTATCGTTCAGCTCTTTTTAGGAATTCTTGATAACTATTGAGTCCGACCTCATGGACTGACGACTAGAACTGGCTTTCGTGTTGTAACCCGGATAGGATGGCCATCAACAGAGTTTCATTTGTCACTTTTTCTTTTTCCAACGCTTGCTTGCTAAAGCGATCCAGGTACGACTTCAGTGTCTCGGTAGTGCCTTGTTTTACCGTCACCAACTTTTCTTAAGGGGCCGTCTTGATTTTTCCCTCCATAAACTGCTATAAAAATTGTGAGGACAGCTATTCCCAACTTCAGATTGAGTTTTGGGGGAGTTCTCTTAACCACTTAGCCCGGATGTCTCCAAGAGTGGTAGGGAACGCCTTATACATGGCCGCCTCCCCAGCTCCTTGCAGTTCCATCCATGACATGAATTTGTCTAAGTGGGAGTTTGGGTCAGTTTTCCCAGTGTATAGTGGCATGTGAGGTAACTTCAATTTCGTCAATAGTGTCCGTAGAATATCTATACTGAAGGGAGAATGTCTATGTTCAGAGTATCCGTCTTAAGGGATTCTGTGTATTTCCTCTCCAGCTCGGTGAGGCGATGCCTCATCTCCAATAGCTCGGTCTTTGCACGCTTAGGTGGGTGCATTAACCCGAGGTCTTGGTATTGCGAAGTTTGAAATTTCTTGTTCGCTAAGCAGTTAGCTTTCTCCGTCGGATCAAGTAGAGGCTGTTTCATGGCTGATCTTGATACTGCTGACCTTTAGCACTTTGAACGCGCACCAGCATTTTTGCCGCAGAGTGTAGTTCTCTTAGCATTAGATGGATGTGAACTTCTGCCAACGTGGCTGTGATTAGGCTTCGGGGTGTTCACCTTGGCTCTTCTTCCAGCCTCTCCATTAAGATCCCGCTTTGCCGATTGCACCTCTTTTGGGTCAGCTGATACGCGCTTCTGTGTTTGACATCGTTGTATTTAATACAGATGTTGCATGCGCTGCATGATTTGGAGGATCTTGTCCACCATAGGTTGAGACACTGGCGGTGTCAGAATCGGACTATGAACGACAGCTGGCTCACCAGCGGGGAGGGGATCTTCATCCCTCATTGTTCGAGAAAGAGACTTGGCTGCGATAGACTGATTTTTGCTCATGGTAACGTTGTGGCTATTAACTGGCCCTCCTTCTAGTGCCAAATTATTGATAACAATTTACGCTGGGACTAAACCGTCGTCAACAATCAAGTAGTCCTTGATTGTTCTTCTTGGTTTCCTTTTCTTTGATTACAAAGTATGTAGTTAAGAATTCTAGTTTAAGTACAAAAATAAGTTAAGGTAAAATTCTTCCAAAACACCTCCCCCAACCAACGTAGTGGGGGGTATTTATAGAAAAAATGGCTAAGTGGAGCATTTCGGGGCATTTGCTCCACGTGTCCAGTCCAAGTGGTGGGCGGCGTCCACGTGTATCTGGTTACCATCCACATGTGTGACGAGAATCACTTGCCTCCACTAACTTATTCAATTCGGTACCTTTGAGTGTGATAAAGATATAAAACCGATCTCCCTCGTCGGTCATCTCATCAACAGCTATAATAACCATACCATGTCTTATAAGATCAAGTACATAGCCGGGGGCAAGAAATCAATGCAAAACCTTAAAAATTAGTTACATCTTGATATGCAGCTTTTCCAGCTGCTGTCTTCCTCTTTAATTAATTCATCATGTCATTTGAATTGGGTACTATAATTACATGTCGAATTGAAACACAAATATTGGCCGGCTTTTTAATTAGTTATCCGTTGGCACTCAAGCCATTACAAAACTATAAGATTAAGGTTTAGCGATTGATTCCTGAGACGTGCTATTCCCTTTAGGAATTTACAAAACCGTGATGACTGATGAGCCACCCTAAACCGAGGGCCTTACAACAAATAAGCTCATTACGTTGTTGTCGTTGCCCAATAAAACACGTCAACAATGATTACCAAAATATGTTTTTAACTAATTAATTAAAACGGGATTCGATAGAAAGAAATGATTGTTGGGTTTGGAAAACCAAAAATTGTACAATCTCGACGTCTAAACAACCTCAAATGATCAAATATTGCCAAATCTAGAGTAAATATTTCGTCCTTTTCGGCGTCAATTCTTCTTCACTCGCTTCTCCCATTATATATTCTACGTGTACCGATTATCAAGTTGACTTGGTTGAGAATAGACCACCGTGTATGAGTTTTTCTAAATGTAATGGGCCAGTTTGCAATCTGCACAAGGCCCAAAATATCCGGCCTTTGTTTGCTATAAATGCACGTTGCGCTCTAATCCTTTAAGTACTCTGGTAGGCTCATTTGCCCAATGGCAATCGCCATCAATTTTAGGATTCTAAGTGGGGGAAAGTTTCTAAGTCCGTATTCCTAAAGTATAATTTTGATCTCGTACCAAACGTTTGGCAGTATTATGTCATAGACGTGAAGAAATCATAGTTGATTTCTTAGAAATTACTATGAGCTTTTTCACATCATGAGGTATCTGAGAGCAAAATGGGATTACCTATAGTAGTAGAATTTTTTCCATGCAATGAGGATGATTTTTCTTGGTATTTGTAAAAAAGGGCATTACGAGATTTGGTAAGTTTACTATTTTATCCATGTATATTGTATGACTAAAGTATTATTAATCAATTGTCTATGGATAGAATGATAAAATTACCGTATTTTGTAAAGGATTTTTTTTTTCTTTTTTAAAAACAAGTAGAAAGAATCAACAAGACTATTTACACGTATATAAGCTCTGAATTGGATAAATTAATTAAGTGATTAATCGAGATCCTCACGTGAAAATAGCAAATTTTATTGACTCGGCATCATTGAGCTCTGTAAAAATAGACCAGTAAAACTTCCATTTTCTTGGAACTTAGGATGACTAATTTATAGCTACAAATGAATCTGAGACGATATTTTTTTTTTAAGTCGTCAATGAATTGAATGTTTAGCTCAAATAATTGAGAGCATGTTTTGTCGGCATTAATAGGCTGATGGCGAGGTTTGCCGAACAGAGGCCTTGCCCAATTCCCATTTTTTGCTGTGTGTTTTGGGGATATGTCATTTTCTGTCAATTGTTTCACAACGTGTCGACTTGAGAGATTTGGAGTTTGCAAATCTCTCTATCTTTGGAGCTTTATTAATGTTTTGGTTGGGTGTTTAGCGTAATTATTATCAACTACATTACTTTACTACTCGATCTCGAATAATGCCCGTATTTGGTTGCTCGGGTTATGCTTTGGTTGCGTTTGAGCAACAGAAAATTGTTATCCTCCTGAAGCTTCACGAACGTTTACATTGAGAGTGAATTTTATAATTCGAATTAGAACTCTAATCCTGATATATAATTCAAATACGGGTGAAGTAATGTATATGTTCGGGATAAAGGGCGTGCTACTACTTGAACACTGTGAATTGTGAAACTATTCTTATTCGATTAGGTAAAACTTTCTTCTACACATATATATCTCCACATCCAACAGCAGTAAATTCCTGTTCACTTGAAAAATATCTCTCTTTCTATATAGATATTTCGACGGCAAGAATTTCTATTGACATTTATTATATAGGACCCCAAAATGATTTTGTCATTTTCCTTTTTCCCTGTTGGGTTGATGTAAAGAGAGACTTTTTTTTTTTTTTTTTAAAAGCCTTGATTTACGGGAGTGCTATTTAAACCCCATATATAATAATAAATCAATAAAATTGAGGCAATCTCAGATGCTGGTGCTACATAATAATAGTCCTTTGTCCGGTTCCACTCATTAGCCCATGCTTTTATCTCCCTTTAGGGGTACTACTGCTTCACTCATCACATGTTTAACAATACTAATTCAGATGAGAAACTAAGCCTAACATAAATAGCAATAATGTGTCTATTCTAATACCAACACAAAAATCTGATTAAGGATTATCAGACTGATTATCTATGTCGGTAGGCCCATCTTCCCGACATAAGTCCAAATATTTTTCCACTTTGGACTTGTCTGATCCTTAATTTCTTTGCAACACTTTGTATATTTAAAGATACATTGTCAAGGAGAAGTTCTAAGCTTTTTCAAACTTTCAACCAAAAAAAAAAAACATGACTAAACATCGAAGTCTAAGAGGATGGCAGGGCAAACTACGCGTACGTGTCACCCCCACCCGAGGAGGCACATGTCATGTTTGGGAATATATATGTATATATATAAGTGAAAACTTGAAAACAAATTTTACTCTATTCTTGTAATGTAACGACTGTTAATTAAATAGAGCTTAGCACAAACACCACTTGATTTCTATAAATACAGTACATATTAAAACAACATGAAGATAATTCTGTAAAATCAAGAGATATATATTAAAAAAAAAAAAACCATAGGAAAACACAAACATGGAGGTAAAATAAAAAGCATTTCTCCTCTCCCAAATCCTAAGTAAAAAAGCAACAGGAAAACGCCATTTCTCTACTCATTAGTCATGAGCTACCTGCCATGGGACTCCCAACCCATACGATCTATCCATCAAGATTCCCTTTTTTTTTTTTTTTTAATTTCCAATTTACAACGGATCTATTTGAGAAACCACAATGGGGCTCCGAACCACACGCCTTCCATCCACCCAAGACAGTGATCCGAACACAGCACCCGAGTCATCCACTACCAGACTCTTGTTGTCCACTGACATTGTTACATAGTAGTTCAGTCTTCTCACATTTTCCGAAAAAACTAGCTTGTTGGGCTTAACGGTCACTTTCACCCCCTTTGGGGGCTCGATTTTCACCCGGTATACCGAATTCGCCTCTCCCACATTCGTCACGGTCCTAAAGAATGTCTTGCTTGTTACTCCAGTCGATAAGCTTGAGAACAATGCGGCTATGGAAGGGTAATTCAAGTTCTCTGGCAATGGCTTCCTCATCGGACAATTCACTGGCGATCGAGTGATCACCTGAATTGTCTTAGGACCATACTCGATGGAGCACAAGAAGCTGACGTAATCATCGTTTGTCAAGTCATAGACGAGCCCTGGGTCCATGGCCAAATCAAGATTCAAATGTCCAGCACCAAAATCATATGGAGTAGCTTCTTTCCCTGACGACTCATCGATCATTGGTTTGAAAGAATTGCCGATCAAACTCGCAGTCGTCATCATGGCCGACCTAATAGCAGCCGGGCTCCAATCGGGATGTGCAGACTTGAGCAATGCTGCAGCACCACTAACATGAGGACAGGCCATGGATGTGCCGGACAAGATATTGAACTCAGTTTTTCGAGTATCAGCATCCAATCCTGTTGGCCCGACTGCATCAGTCCAAGCTGCCAAGATATTCACACCGGGAGCAATCAAATCCGGCTTCAAAATTTCCGGGTTCAGACCATTTGGCCCTCTGCCGGAAAAGGAAGCCACCACCGGTGCCGGTTTGACGCCAATTACAGTGCCTCGGAAATTAATCGTTGCAGTTGCAGTTGGATTTGATGCTATATAAGCCTTTATAGCATCTCCTTCATTAGAACCAACAGCACAAGCAGGAAGCAAATGAGCATCACCCACTAGACCTTCACCATTGGAAGCTCCATTGGCTAGAATCATTGCTACACCACCAGCCTTTTTAACGACCAATCCTTTGGCAACTCGTGGGCTACTTCCCCGATCGCAAATCACAATTTTACCTTTCACTAAATTAGGATCAATTGAATTTTCCATACAGAGTGAAGCAGAGAGCACCCCCGAATTACCTGGATAAACCAAAGGGTACATTTTACCATTCAGTGGCCCACCGGCGTAGAAAGATACACCAGAGAGTTTCCTGCCGTCGCCAAGAATGACCTCGGCCGGGAAATCCCGATCAATTGTGCCACCACCAACGGTAGTCAGCCACGGCGCCAAGTTAGTCACGGACATTCCATTAGGCCCATCATTTCCTGCTGAAGAGGAAACGAATATACCTCTAGAAACCGCACCATATGCTCCTATGGCAATTGGATCCAGGTAATACGGAGAAGAAATTCCATCTCCCCCACCAATGGAAATGGATATTACGTCCACTCCATCATTAACCGCGGCATCAAATGCCGCCAGAATATCGGAATCAAAGCAGCCCGAATTTTTCCAGCAAACTTTGTAGACAGCCAATCGCGCTTTCGGCGCCACTCCTTTAGCAATTCCAGAAGCGTAACCTTCCATGCTAGCCTTGAAAGCATGCCTGCCGGCAGCAGTCGACGCCGTATGAGTTCCATGGCCGTCAGCGTCTCTCGGGGATTTGAACTCGACAGTTTGATTAATTCCGCCGATAATTCCACCAAAACCAGACGCAGCTTCATGGCCTTTAGAGAAATACCTCGCTCCAATGATTTTTCTGTTACAATTCTTGGCTGTGAACCTTACCCCAGTGGTACACACTCCCTTCCACCGCTTCGGAATTGGGCCCAGATTCAGATCCGAGAAGCTCCGGTGTTCCGGCCATATCCCGGTATCAAAGAGTCCAATAATAACATCAGACCCATAATCTGATTCCGACCAAAGACCCCGCTGGTTTCGCAGGCCGAGGAATTGCGGCGACCTGGTGGTGTGGAGGTGGCGCCGGCGGTCCTCAAACACGGCTAGAATTGAGGGATGCTTCAGCACGGAGGCTGCTTGGGACGGAGTTAACGAGGCAGAGAAGCCATGGAAAACGGTATTGTATAGATGAAGGATGGTGGTGGGGTCGCTGAACTCGGAGGTGTACCAGTGGTAGTGCGTGTTATAAACCGACGGTTTGGATTCACTGTTTACTCTGATAATGTAAGTTTTAACCGTCTGATCAGCTGGAATTTGGGTGACTGAGAGTAGCAAGAGAAATAATTGAAGAAAAATTGAAGCCATAGGAGAGAGAGAGAGAGAGAGAGAGGGAGGTGTGTTAAGTGCAGAGTTGCAGGTGATATGGATATAAGAAGGAGGGATTATTGTCTTTTTAAACTTTCTTTAAGATTTGCTTTAGAGAAAATTGCAACATTAGTCCCTAACTTATTTTTCTTTTTCTTTGCCCTCGAACTCTTGCCATAAATTTTTCCTTCTTTTCCCCCCTCTTTCTCCTTCATTTAGAGCACAATTAGTGTTAGGTGGAAAAACCTAAAATTTGAGTCCCCCTAACAACCCAAATAGTGTGTCAAAATAGAGCGGGAAAGTCTATTTTGGGGGAGGGGGATGTGGCCCCTCGTTTAGGTTTTTTCACCCTTTCTCATTCTCTCTCAAGCTAATAAAATACTATTTTTCCCCTACTCTTACTTTCTTTTCAATCTAATAAAATATCTCCACGTGTCTAATTCATATTTCTCCCCCACATTTCCCCTTACACATTATTTGAAAATAGATTTTTTCCGTAGTTTATTTCCCCTTAGTTTTTTCCCTCCGAACATTAATCTTGCTCTTACATAAGTGAATTTTGGTATTCCGAGTGCATTGGGTGAATAGCATTACTATTTGTTATGTTATACAAGCGTGTGCGTCTCACATATGTAAATGTGAATTATGCATGTAGTTATTGACTATTTTTATTATTCATGGTGATTTTAATATGAAGATAGAATAACTACATAGGCTAAATCACGATCAGTGTGTTATATGTAAGGTAAATATTGCTTGTTCTGATATTTCATTCCTTCAATAATAGAAAAATTGCAATTTTAAGAAGAGAAGTAATTTCACATTGGAAAATCCTATTTCTAAACAAATTGTATACATAAATGCTTTACACAATCCACCACCATTTAATTGTGATTTCATTTTAAGTAATGTGATGTGTGAAAAACAAAATAATGCTGTGTGATATTTATGTAAAAAAAGGGAAAAAAAATAATTGCCCCTTCCATAACTTTGATTATGAGATAACAAAATCAAGAGTGCAGTGTGAAAGGAGGGCATTGGAATTGGGGACGATAAGAAACTGGAAGTCATAGTTGGATAGATGGTAATAGCCATTGAATGAAAGATGCAAATGTAAGATATGAGACTAGATCAAAAGTGTTAATATAAGATATATTTTCCTAATAATAATCACATTGTGTGAACTAGGCACGGCGTTAACCAATAAAACAAGTTCATTTGGGATGAGAATATTTTGTGCATATAAATATTTAAGTTTCAAGATAGCGCCACCTAGGTTCAAGACCAAGTTACTACAAGGATTACAAGTTGAGGACCAACTATACAATTTTCCCTTTATTTAGTGGTCTAAGCAAAGGCTTTAATGAAATAACTAATGTGCTTGAAATAGACACACAGTTGTTGTCGCCAGTCTAATCTTGTGGGGTTACATACCTTTTTTCACTGCGGACTTGAAGGAATTAATAATCAGGCAACAAACGTTGATACATAACGTGGATAAATACAGTGGCGCACAAGACGATCGAAGACTTGAAACTTCACGGCACTTTGTCAAAATACAAGGAGCAAGGTCGAATATCTTGCTTTCTGTACTCCGAAGATGGCGCGTATATTTCTGCACATCGGCTCGGCGGATTGCCGAGGCTTATGAAATGAAAAATCTTTTGTTTTCAAAAAAAAAAAAATATATATATAATAATAATAATAATACAAAGAGCAAGTCTAACGTGATATTTAATACATCCGCATTGATATTTAATTTTTTACAAAATATTAGTTTTTTTAAACTTATTATATATTTTTTTTTAGAGAAGAAAGCTTTTTTTTGTGGGGGTGGGGTGTGTGTAAAAGATGGGTTAAATTTAGGCCCTCTTTTTTCTTTTCCCCCTTCAAAATGACTTCCCCCTTCCCCGGTATATTAATTGGTTTTGTTGGGGGAAAAAAATTCCAATTTTGGGTTTTTTTTTTCTCTTATATTAAACTTGCTCTAAAAAGGTTTTATTTTTAATTTTTCAAAGGGTGAGAATAGTTTTTTTTTCTTTTTTCTTTTTTTTTAAGGAGTTGGCCTCGGGATAAATACATACCTTCTTACATTGTGTATCGTCCTAAGAGAATCATATAGCAATTATTTATAGAGCCAACCCGCGCTCTATTACTTATCTTCACTTATGCAAAACACTGGAGTCTATCACTTTTACCTCAAATTAAGTGTTATTATATATAACCACACAGGCTCTATAAACTGAACTAGCTCCACTGAAAATAGGAATGACCTAGTGCTAGTTATGTACTCGCACATTGTGTGGCTAAATACTAGTCTTCTCGCTTTTAAAATGAACTGATAAGAAGCAAATGACTATCTTTCTATTAGTACGTGTTAGTTGCCATATAACCTGTCAAATATTAGTCTTAGAAGATGCCAACTAGTTAGCATTAGATTAGACTCTGCTGTTTTATAACTTATACTTTAAAAATTGAGTGGCCCTTGTCACACCAGTCTGTAAAATGATTTCAACTTATTGAATAAATAAACGTGAACTACTTAATAAAACGAGTATGTAAGAGACATATATGTCGATAGCATCTTGTGATTCCTATCACGCTTAAGTTTTCCTTGGCGACGTCGTGTTTCTTCTCCTAGAAGTTACATGGCATTGTCTTGAATTTCTTTTGCTTTTTCCTCTTTTACCTTTTTTCCTCACCAAACGTAAAGAGGAAAAAGAAAATTTGTCTGTAAAAAAGAAAAAGCATGGTCAAATTTTAATTGGTACGTAGCTGTCGCTTTCTTTAATATTTTTGAATTGACAGTGTGTTTTAATTTATTGATTTTAAATTTACATACTGTGGGTATAGGATATATGTTCGGCAACTCTTTAGATTATAATCTAAATTATAATTTATTATATGATATTATTTTATTAGTTATTTTTTATGAAACATAAAAAAAATTATGGCTTAACTTTACTTTTTGACTTTTTAAAAAAAATAAAACCAATGTGTGATAAATTATTATCCAACAAAGTTGCCAAACACCATGTTAGTGTTTATATTCTCTATAAATATTTTATGTGGATTTCCCACTTAATGATTTTTTTTTTCTTGATAAACCACCTAATGAAATTTTGAATGAATGACGGTATGTCGATTGGCCACCTCATTGATTTGTCACTTGTACTGGGCTTGTCATTATTCAACACGAATGCTAAAGCATCTAGATTTGTGCATGTCAATATCACATAATCTGATGGATTTTCACTAATCAAATTGTCTAAGCTTGCTAAATAATAATAATAATGTACGAAATATGCAAAAAGCTCAAAAGGAATACTCTTGATAAGGTAGCTAAATTGAGTGTCGATTAGACTAATTTACCCTCAAATGCATCGATGAAATGTAGAGGAGGTATCAATGCATGAACCAACCTAATCAAACTGACATTCTTATGACTGTATTTAAAGGGAAAAAAACGGTGTGCCGTCAATGCATGAAGCAATATAATTGCCAAGAACATTCTCATGATTCCGTCACACCATCAAAGCCAAAAGACCACGAAATATAAAGTTGTTGAAGTGTAAATTTCTTACTCTCTTTACCAAGATTTCTGCAATGTAAGTGTCCTTCAATTTGAAACTCCTTACGATCTAAAGGGCTAGAACGCAATTTTGAGTACAATAAAAATCAGTCCTCACAACCATGGAGCCTATGGCCCAAAAAATAAATGCTACATACCTAGAACGATTTTGTGAACACCATAACTAATCATGCTTTGTCGAACAATCTTGGCCACCAAAACAAGTTTATGATTCATGATGTGCTGCTGCTGTTGGCCAATCCTGAAGCCTGGCTCTCATCTTCCCCCTTGTTCTTGGGTATCTCCCCACAATCGGCAATGATTACCCTTTTCCTCGGCCTTCCACTGTATGTTCCTGCTCCTCCCTCAACGAGATCGGAAGAGTCACATGCTCTTCGATGACTTTGCCAAAAACAACATGCTGGCCATCCAACCTGTGCAATTACCAGTACTGATAAAAATTTCTTGGCTGAAACCTATCAGCTTCGAATCTAAACCAATATAGATTTTCTTCTTTAACTTCCTTATCAAGAATTAACATATTAGGGATTCAACATGACATGCTACCGGAGGTCTCCCTCATAAGTAGGTGAAACTCCCTTTAAAATTTTAATATGTTGACAACCTGGTTATATTGCACAGTGCTTAAAGATATATTGCACAATGCTCAGATATAGAATGAGAATAAATTTTCTAGAAGGGGGGAACTGCACAGAACAGAGGGAAGAACAACATTTTCTCCAAAGGGTTGGAAACCTGTCACTAAAGTTACTTGCTATCAAATATAATTCTTACCAACTAGCCTTTACTGTGGTAATGAAAAATTGTGAGCCATTGGAATCTGGTCCCGAGTTTGCCATGGAAAGAATACCTGTAAAAACTCACGGGCTATCAAATATGTGTGAGTGAGTGAGTGAGAGAGAGAGAGAGAGAGGTTGTCGCCATTGAAGAAGAAATAAGTTCACAGCACTAAGTTGACAGGTCCATTGCATCAAACAAGACAGAAGAGAATGGTTACCAAAATACCTGCATGTGAATGCTTCAACTTGAAATTCTCATCGCTAAAGGGGCCGCCATATGTTGACTGGTTTCCTCTACCGTCACCAGAGACTATATCCCCTCCTTGTATCACAAATCCAGGTATAATACGATGAAATGGTCTTCCCTTGTAGTGAAGGACATTGCCATTAGCAGACTTTCCTTTCTCCCCTGTTGCAGAAAGAACAGGTTACATTGAGGAGATGGATGATACACCTATGTCAGGAATTCCAACACATAAAAAAATAAAAAAAAATCTCTTCAAAATACCTGTGCACAAAGCCCTGAAATTTTCTGCATAAAGATGAGCAAATGCTGTCAGAAACAACTCTAGGTACCATATCAAATTCTGATTAATTTAGATAAGAATCTTACCAAATATATAGATAATCAATCATGGAACTGAAGACCTACCTGCTGTCTTTGGTACAAGCTGACCGTATAAACCAATAATGATTCTGCCTGAAGAAAAAACATTAGAGAGATTGTGAGCTTCACTAAATGGAATTCAAATAACCAACAAAAAAAAAAAATTAAAAAAGGGAGAAGAAGAAAAAGTGCTTTCATGCATGCAGTTTATAATTTAATTATTCCCCCTGAAAAAATTCTAATCCTTCAGGTATCAAATGGAACTGCTGAAGGCAGGAGGAAATATTTGAATTATATAATAAACCAGATTTTTACAATCATTTTTCTTTCTCTAGTGACAACTATTAGCAGGTTATGACATTCATGGGCTTTTTACTACATTCAGCACATTTATTTACTAATATCTTACACAAGTTCAGATAACATAGTCTTGGAGATGCCATCTCAGAGACTACAATAGAAACAGATATTGAAATCATATACCCAGTCAGTACTTCTGGTCCCAGATAAGGAGATGAGGATCGAGGAGTTACCTGCAACGTATTTTGTTGTCACATTACATTTTACTACAGAAAGATGATTGACATGACCCTCATTTAATGCTACAGCCCTTAAACAAAAATAATAAACCCCACTGTCCTTAAGAAATGCAATAAAAGAGGTTGGTGATATTCTTTCTGGGTGTTACAATTGACGGTTGAGGGAACTCAAGGAAAATCATAACTGTAAAAAGTCTTCAATTGCCTATCTATGATAAAACACAATATCATCACAAGACACATAAATCTTTTTCTGGAATCCTAAGTTAGCATATTATTCAGCAAAACAAAATAAATCAAGAAAAAGAAATGCGAACCAAGGATTTGTGATACGTTTAAATAAAATCAGTAGTTGACAATATCAAATGTCAAAGACTATGAAGGGCGCATACCTATACGTTGTCTATCCATGTCAACATCCAAAAATACTCTGTGCGTGATATCATAAGCCTCTCCCACATTCTCCTTCTCCCGGAAATTCAGAAGAAATACGTGGTTTTCCAGAAAGAGGGAGCAGAAACGTTGAAAACAATCATAATTCAGTAACAGAATGAACTTTGGTGGCAGCACATCACCCAAAAGGGAAAAAAAATAAAAGGGCAAAAAAAAAGCCACAATTTAATGCAGCTACCGCTCAGATTTAAGCCTCTTTTCCTTATTTAAGTCTCTTTACCGTCATTACTCATTATAGATAAAATTCACTAATCTACATCTTCATAAAACCTTCAGGCTTCTACATCCCAAGTCCTAATAGATTTTAGAACTTATAAAGTCATAATTCAAATTGTGGTTAAACAAACAACAGTAGTTTTTCATCAATATAAAAATAGATAAATGCATTATTTCTTGAGTCCTGCCAAGAAGAGGATTTTGAGCCTTCAAAGTTAGGATCTACTGTCTATAAGACAGCACAGGGGGATTGTGCTCCTAGCCTCATATCGCTATGGTGCGGTGGAAACAATATCTTAGTGACTTCAAAAGTTAAAATTATTAATCTCTTCAACTTCTATTCATTCGATGTGGGGTAATATTTTCATGTTTGCCAAATACATTGTATTTCTACTTCTATGTTTTGCTTGTAGAAGGCTACTTCCTCGATGCTACTAGCACTTTCTCTGGTCAGTGAAAAGCTTCTAAAACTCAGGACTTCAAAATGATGATAGGCTAAGTCATCCAAACTATAAAATATTAGTGTTTTGATAATTGCAAACACTACTGTTACGCGAGTCCTACATTGTCTCCATGAACCAAGGAGAAAGAGACTCAGCAAACTAAAGTGTTGATCGATGGAAAATGAAGCTCTTGGCAATGACGCCCATCAGCAATCTCATTGAGATACCTCAACGTGAGAAACTGGCATTGAGTTCTAGATTCACTTCTACCACTATTTCTGACCTAAGATCAAGCCATCATTCTTTCAATCCACCATTCTATTTTACTTGACATTGTTCGTGATTGAGCTAAGACAACTTCAGCTTGTATCACTTCAGCTAACGGAATCTTCAGAAAGGAATTTAAAATCGATTCACATATTACATCTCTAACCCATCACATATAATACATTGCAATTTGCAAAGAACCAAGAAAACGGTAAGTTATCCATGTCGTCCGGGCACAATCAATCACCAGTTCAAGCAAATCACTAACCAAACTATACATTCATCATCAGAAGCCCAAAAATTGTTGAACTGTACGGAACATAGAAAATTAATTATTATAGCAAAAGAATGACGCAGTATGTGGAAGTGAAGGACGAGTACCCTCTCAGAGGACGAAAAGACAAGGAAGAAGAGAATTAAAACAATCGCGGATACCACGATGTATCGGGGCTGAAGCAGCGCCGACACTGCTCTTCCCATCTTTATCTTTCTATGACCTTTTTCTCAAATTTTTATCCTCTTCTACTCTAATTTTCCGCCTCCGATCGTTATGATTGAAACATTCTTCTATCTCCACCCGAAAAACTCATTCGCCATTTCTTATCAGAGTGGGATTATTGTAGAGCAGTCAAACCCAAGCAGCACACGATCAGCACACAATATGTGTTTTGTCGATAGTTTTGCTGGGGATTGTGATTATTTTGGAATTTTACAATCCGACCGGGCCAAGATTTTACTTCGGGGTAAAAATGACGGGTAAATTTCATGTGAGTTCCCCAGCCTTTGTGAAATATAGTAAATCCATCCCTATTCTTTTTTCCTCATCTTCTGGAGTCCTCAGCTTTTGAAAAATCAACGAATGTGCCTACTAACAGTTTCCATCTAAATTCACCATTAAAATTTAAAAGCAACAAAAATACTCTCACCGTTCCACAAAGACCGTCAACTAACTAGTTTCACAAAAATTAAGAAATAATAGCTAATATATTTTTTTTTTTGAAAAAAAAGCCTCAGTTTTCATTATCACTTGTAATAGAGGATATATCTTTAGTTAAAGCTTCAACAAGCCAAGTAGGAACATTATGTAAGGTACATGGAATATAGAATTCATGTGCCTTCCTAGCTAGCATGTGTGCCACCATGTTAGCTTACCTTCTAGCATACTTCAATTGGAACTAGTTGGCCTCGGTTAAAAAGTATTGCAATCTTGGATGATCATTCCGAATTCTGAGTTGTCCTTCATGCTGCCATTGAAAGAGTCCAGTACTCCTAGTGCATCCATTTCAATTATCACACCGG
Organism: Nyctanthes arbor-tristis; assembly: GCA_963692815.1. NCBI lineage: Eukaryota > Viridiplantae > Streptophyta > Magnoliopsida > Lamiales > Oleaceae > Nyctanthes > Nyctanthes arbor-tristis. Next base: position 13,237 of record CAVNYN010208016.1, on the reverse strand, counting down.
TCATTCCCAACTCTTTAAGCCTTTCGATTGCACTCCGTAGTGCCATAGCCTCGGCTTCCTTTGAGGAGAACTCTCCATCCATAGCTTCTATCCAGCATGTGATAAATCCCCTTTGTCATCTCTGACCACAATTCCAAAACCAGTCCTTCTCAAGTTGTTGAAAGAGGTGGCATCTACGTTCCATTTTTGAAGCCCGGTTGGTGATGGTTTCCAAGAAATCAGCCTTTCATCTCTAGCCAAGCTAGAAACTCTCTTCATGTTTGCTTTCTTCCACTCTGATAGCGCCGTCAACCCACTATTCACAGTTCCCTTTGGATTCTAACTTGTCCTCTCCACAATCTGGAATTTCTCTCCTTCCATATGCTCTATGCAATGGCACATATTCTATCAACCTCATTGCTGGGCTTCTGTACCACTTTGTCAAAGAACTAAGTCTTCACACTAGTTCAGCTTCCAATTGGAATAAAAACATTTGCTTCCTTCCAACAACTATGAGTATACGGACAGCAAATCAAGGAATGGAAATTGGTCTCGACGCCTTCTCTACATAAAACACACATAACATCCAATTGATCTCTCCGACTGCATAGTTTTTCTCTAGTAGGTAATCAATTGCGACAAACCCCGTCATGTGAACATCTATATTTTTGGCGGAATCCGCCTTTTCCATATTGCCATCCAATTTCCTTCTTCCTAGAGAGAATTCACCATCCCTTCAACGTCAATTGCAGCTAGATATCCTGACTTCACCAAATATATTCCGGATTTGCTTTAGTGCCATATCCTTTCATCCTGCTGGGCATTTATACTAATTGGGATATTACAAATTTCTTCAACATCTCTATCCATAAATAGGCCTCAAATCAACTTCATATCCCATCTTCCATTATTAAGAAGAAGTTCACTCACTTTCATATGCTCTAGCTCAGAGTATTCCATTGTTTGTGGCCGAAAATTTACCCCTCCTCTCAACCATGGATCTTTCTAGACATAGATGTTCCTTCCTTCTCCAATCCACCGTCTGCATCTTTTTTCAATTATTGCCTTTGAAGTCCAAATGCTCTTCCACGTAAAACTGGGACTATAGCCCAGTTGTGATGACAAAAAATCTCCCCTTGAATACTATTTAGCTTTGAGAACACGACTAACTAGAACACTAGGTTTGGAAATGAGATTCCACCCCGCTTCCCAAGCAATGCTAGGTTAAAAGAATGCAATTGATGAAAACCCATGCCTCTATATTCCTTTTTTACACAAAGCCGATCCCAGCAGTACCAGTTTATCCATCTATCTCTATTTGATTTCAAGCCTCAACAGAACGAGTTCATCATTTTTTACAGCTCATCACATAAAGTCACTGGAATTAGAAAAGTCGACATGCAATATGTAGAAATGGCTTGGGCAACAGTTTTCACTAGAATAGTTCTCTCCGTTTTAGATAACTTTTTGCCGTCCACCCTTCATTCTCTTCCATAATCTCTCATTCAAAAAGCTGAATATTTCTCGTTTCTTTTTGCCCAGAAGTGAAGGAAGTCCAAGGAACTTACCGGTGTTTAGAAGGGTATCCACACCAATGAGGTCAGAAATGTTATTCTTTGTTTATTGGGGAACATTCGCACTAAAATAGATTCTGAACTTTTCAAAGTTCATAGATTGTCCCGAGGCTTCTTCATACTTCTCTAAAATATTTTTCATCACTAGTGCTTCTGAACCTGTGGCTTTGAAGAACAGAAAGCTATCATCTATGAAAAACATGTGAGATACACAATGAGTACTTCTAGCAACTTTAGAGCCATGGATTTCTCCTTTTACTTCAGCATGTTGGATAAGTGATAAAAGCCCTTATGCACAAATAATGAATAGATATGGTGATAAACGGTCTCGTTGCCTTAATCTCCTAGTCGAATAAACTGGTGCCACCTCTTTCCCATTAACCAAAACTGAATAGCGAAACGTTGTGATGCATAACATAATGAGCCTGACCCATTCTCCTGCAAACCCCATTTTTCCACGACTCGTTGCAGGAAATTCCAACTAACCCAGTCGTATGCCTTACTAATATCAATCTTCATCGCTACATTCTCTTTCCTACCTTTTCTCTTATGTTTCATGTGGTGAATAATCTCAAAGACCACAAGGACATTATCTGAAATGCTCATTCCCAGTAAATAAGCCGATTGTGTGTCAGAAATCATATCTGGTAGTACTCTTCTCATTCTATTAGCAACACCTTTGCCATGAGCTTGTAGAGGATGTTACATAAAGCAATCGGCCTTAGCTCGTTCATTGACGTAGGGTTATCACACTTTGGGGTTAATGTAATCAAAGTATCATTTAAAGAAGCCAGAAATTCTTTACATGCTAACACTGTAATGCAAGGTTTTAACAATTTCCTCTTCAATAGTTGGCCAAGATCTTTGAAAAAAAAGCTGCGTTCAACCCATCTGGCCCCGATGATTTACTAGGCTGCATTTGGTCAAGAGTGCATTTGAACTCATTCGAACTAAACGGAGCAAGGAGATACGCATTATCTTTTACACTGACCTTTGTTGCACACATTCAATGACTTCTTTACCCTCTTCAGCCTCAAACAGTCTTTCAAAATTTGATCTCGCCACCTTAGCTATGTCATCCCAATCTTATTGCCAAACTCCGTCTTCATCCTTCAATTTATTAATCATATTCTTCCTTCTCTTTTATGATGCAGCCGTATGAAAATACTTCATGTTGGAGTCTCACTCTTGCAACCAATGAGCCTTAGCTCGTTGTTTCCAATAAGGTTCTTCATATACAAGGATTGAACATAACTCTGCCTTCTTGGTCGCCAAAATGTGTGCATTCGTTTATCTGGACCCCAACCTCAGCTAGTCAATCTCGATCGAAAGCTGATCAATCTACTTTCTAAACGTAATCGGTGGTTTCTTCCCCTAGTTTGACAATTCTGTCAAACAAGTGGTCAGCTTTTGAATGAGAGGATTACCTTGCTTTTGCCGCAGTATGGATGTGAAAAAATCCTCAAAGCCCTCTTCTTTCAACCACTGATTTTCAAACTTCAGGTTATACCGCCTCTAGCCACTTAGTTGACAAATCGTACCAAGAAGAATAGGCGAGTGATCTGAGACTAGAGCACAAAGATTAAGAAGGACTATCGATTCAAACTGTTGCAGCCATGAACAATAGTTAATCTAGTTGAAACATTAAATTTTATGTGTACTTTCCTATATATACCCTTATGTATCATTAATTGTTTAAAAAATTTACAATGCATAAGTAGTTTATGCTGAATAATAACAAATACATTAATTAGAGGTATACATGAAAATATAATAATATTAAATACATGCTCAATATAGTAAAAGACTATTTTTTTGGACGGGCGAAAATAGTATATTAAACTATCTTTGTGAGAATGAGGGAATAAACTTTAAGTGATTATGAAATGACATGTGAGCATTTTAAATTTAATCATCAATTATTGATACATTGAAGATATTATACTGAACACATTGAATGTGTTAAATTTTAATTACAAATAAAAATTATTAGTCTATTTATATATTTTATTTCCCCAAAGGTCCATAGTTAGAAAAATTAAATGAAAGAATGTGACCTTGTTGTTAAGATAGTTAACTTTGACAACAAAGTAACTTGATACTAAAGATTTCTTTGATAATTTTGTTACCACCTCTTTATAACTATATTTTTTAGTTATTGACTAATACATGTCAATAAACCTTAATTTAACACTTCCACTGCACATGCTCTAATAATGCTAATATTCCTTGTTGAATCACTTATCAAGTCAATTGATGGGTTAATATATTTCAATTTAATTGAAAACAAATCAAAACACTTCATAAGGAGTATTCATATCATATTTCATCTCGTGATAAATAATAATAATAATAATCACTTAATGGTAAGTGAGCAAACAACTCAATAAGGGAATGTAGCATAACTCATTGTTGCATAGGACATAGTTGGACTCAACTCTTTGTTTTCTATTGAAACCAATTACATCTAATGTGATAAAAGACTAAGATATGTTAACTGGGAAGAAAATTGGCACTTCACGACTCATAACCAATTAAAAACCCACATATATGTTCAAGCCTTAATTTAATGATAAATTAGATCCCATGGATAAGTAAATCGTTTCTTAGTTTTGCTCGTAAGTTAGGGCGTGTTACCCTTATTTTTTTATTGAGTCATGTCACCTCTCATAACAATGGGACCAATTGTTAGTAATCATAAAGTATTTTTGGAACTTTTTACTACTGAAATCATGTCTAGTGTATTTTACCCCCTCAGTCCCAAATATATAGTCGACTATTTCTTTTTGGAGTGTCCCAAATATATACTCATCTTTGTATTGGTATTTTAATTGTTTACCTTTATTTAATATTTAGTTAGAACTATCAATTTTAAATTCTATTTATTTAATAGGGGTAAATCAGGAACACATATTGCAAAATGTATCTTTTCAATACAATTCTTATCCTTATGAAAAATTAAAGTGGACTGTATATTTGGAATTGAGCGAATACTCTATTCATCCCATTTATTTGGTCTAATTTTCTTTTTTGAGTTGTATTTATTTAAAATTATACCCTAATGTAATCATGAAAATATAAAATTCTCTCTATGTCCCAAATATATAGTTCACTATTTCTTTTTGAGATGTGTCAAATATATTGTCCTCTTTCTTTAGTTAAAAATATCAGTTTTAAATTACTCATTAAATAATGGTAAATTGAGAACATAGATTGTAAAATATAAGTTTTCAATATAATTATTAATCTACATGAAGAAATAAAGTGGATTATATGTTTGGAAAAGAGGGACTATTATATTTTTTAATGTTATTCTTAATACATACTATTAATTAAATAAGGATATTCTAGGAAGTTGTTGTAGGAATTTGGGGATGCAAGAACTACGGCAAAGTCAAAGCCGGCAGTGCTTACACATTGAAACACTACAAGTGTTGTGACAGTTAGAAGCACCATTTGAAGGATGAGGGAGCAAACTAAGAGCTAGAGCATCTCCAATGCCATCAATAATAGACCTAGTCCATTTAGAAGAGAGAGAATAAAAAAATTGGATGAGTCTTGTAACATTATTTATTTTCTTTTAATTTTCATTTTCTTTTAATTTGTTTTCTCTCTTTTACACTATTTTTCCTCCAATTTTCCTTCTTGTGTCCCCTTTTAAGGTTTCAAAATATACCTCCACCTCTACATATTTCACTATTGTTTTATATTATTTTTAAATTTCATTTCATCCCTATACTCTTTTTTACTTTTCCCCCTCTTTTTTCTCTACACAAATTTTCTATTAAAATAACTATCTCCCCTCAGTATCTTTCGTCCAAATCACCATAAAACCACACCTTTACCATTGGAGATGCTCTCGCTCTACATGCATTGCTGTATTGATACGATCATCAAATTGTTCATTTTTGTATTGTCTGGAATCTCTTTCATAGCATATATTTAAAGCTTGACTCGAAGTCCACTGCCTGGAGAATTTTGCTTTCCTATGAGGTGTTCCATTGAAACGTTATTTCTAGCCAAAATCTAGTTTCTGATAAAATTTTTTGCTTGCCTAAGATAGGCTAACTTTAGTTTGAATTGAATGTTTTTTGAGTTAACCAAAAAAAAAAAAAAAAGTAAAGTAAAGGAGACCAGATAATTGGGACGGCTTGAGTATTATTTTTTTAATTCTCCTAACAGTAGCATTTTGTTTTATCTCGAATATACTGCTTTCTGATTTACATAGTGTTTAACAACTGCATGAGATTATAATATAAATTATAATATGCAATGCGATATCATTTTATTAGTTGTTTTTATAAAAAATTAAACCAATAAAATGATGTCGTGTGATAGATTATAATCTTTTAAAGTTACCAAACACTACATTAATGGTTGAATAAGATTGCATTCAAAAAAAAAAAAAACCATCCGTACAATTTTTTTTATTTTTAACAACCGCCCTTTCCATAGTTGGTCAACACAAACAATATTAGGAACTATAAAATATTACACGTCGGCACATGAAAAACATTTAATTTGGTATCTCGGAAAATGTGTGAATCCTCAAAACAAGAATTATTTTAAATTTTAGCGATTAATTAATGGCGGTAAATCGCAAAAGTCCTCCCAAAATCTCGAGAAGCCGACCCCCTCACACAAAGCCAAACCTAAATAAGACAAAACATTTATTTTTTAATATCTAAATTATAATTTAAATTATAATATGTGACATAATATCATTTTATTAGTTGTTATATATAAGAAATCAACAATTACAATTTGACTTTTATTTTTTTATCTTTTCTAAAAAATAAAACTAATGAAATAATATCGTGAGGCAGATTATAATCTAAATTATAATTTGAATGAGCTGCCAAACACGAGTAAGACAAAACTTCAATTCTAGATTTTACAATTTTAGAAACATAGTCTATGATCTACGCCTTTTCGTGATTATAATAATGATACATATATTATTGCTTTCCCAAATCCGAATTTTATCAAAAATATACATTTTTTAATGTAAATTTTATTATACCCTACTTAATTTAATTTTATTATTATACCAAAATTAGGATGTGTTTAATTCTCTTTATAATAACATATTATAATCTCACTTATTATTGATTTGACCACTAATTTGACAACTACTCATTTATAACTATAAATTTCAAACTTTCATTAAATCTACACTGCCATTATAATTTCCCATTATAATTGAAATTGAATAAATAAATTCAAAGAGTCACTTCACTCAGTACATTTTATTCGTATTTTAACAATAGTTTGTAGTTTGTTGAAGAGGAACTAACATAAGGAAGCATTCAATGCGAGCGTGACATCCAGCGGTACATGCAGATGCTGATTCTCAAAATTGAAGATGAACCCTCGATTGATTCTTGTTATATATCCACCGTTAGATTATCAATATTAAATGCCACCAGCTCCAGCTCCTCCGCCTTCTCTCTCACGTATACACACACTCACTCTAAAACGCTTCATCAGAGTCAGCCACCGCTACCGCCGCCGTGTTGGGATAAGGATACTACTCTAAACTGTGAAGGTCATTAACGAATTCCAATTTGGCTTAGAAGATAAAAATTGGGTTTGGATTGATTAAGATATATTCATGCAATTGCAAAGCCATGTTTTTTCTTGCAGAAATTTTGGTTTTTGTGTTGTTGTTTTCGGATTTCTGGGTCCTGGTCTTGGGTTTGGGATCAATGTCTTCGATTGCCGTTTCTTATGGAGAAAATGGACCTGTTTTCTGCGGGCTAAAGTCGGATGGCTCTCATCTTGTTTCCTGCTATGGTTCTAATCCAGCCATTATACATGCAACTCCAGATCATTTTCCATTTATTGGTTTAACTGCAGGCAATGGGTTTGTTTGTGGACTTCTAATGGAGTCTAATCAGCCTTATTGTTGGGGAAGCTCAGGTTTTATTCCCATGGGCATTCCTCAACCTATGACCAAGAGTTCTGAGTACTTTGAAATCAGTGCAGGAGATCACCATTTGTGCCCTTTGAGAAAACCTTTAATGGGAAAGCACAGAAACATTTCATTAGTTGATTGCTGGGGTTACAACATGACAAACAACCATCAATTTGATGGGCAGATCCAATCTATCTCAGGAGGTTCGGAGTTTAACTGCGGATTGTTTGCTCAGAATCGGAGTGTTTTCTGCTGGGGTGATGAGACGGGTAGCCGAGTAATTGGCCTCATTCCCAAGGAACTAACGTTTCGGAAGATTGCTGCCGGCGGATTCCATGTCTGTGGAATATTGGAGGGGGTGAAGTCCAGAGTCATTTGTTGGGGAAAAAGTTTGGATCTTGAAGAAGAGATTTCTGCAACAGCATTGTATTCCGGGCAACTCCTCAATGTGGATTTGGCACCAGATGATCCCATGCTTTCAGTCGTGGGGGGAAGATTTCATGCTTGTGGGATAAGAAGCTATGATCGGCAGCTTGTTTGTTGGGGTTATTTTGTGGAACGGAGCACGCCACCTCCCACCAGAGAAGAGCTTTATGAAATTGCCGGCGGGGATTACTTCACCTGTGGAATTCTTGCGGAGACATCTCTTCTGCCTGTTTGTTGGGGTGCTGGCTTTCCTTCTGCTCTGCCATTGGCCGTTGCCCCTGGAGTTTGCAAAATTAAACCTTGTTCACCTGATTCCTATGGATTTAACAATGCAAGTGCACCTTGCAAATCTCCAGACTCTCAAATTTGCTTGCCCTGCAGCAAAGGCTGCCCCCATGAAATGTATCAAATTGCTGAGTGTACTCCAATGTCTGATAGACGGTGCGGACATAACTGTTCAAGTTGCAGCTCAGGTGAATGCTTTTCAAACTGTTCCAATGCTGGAAAAAAGAATCAAAAATTTTGGTCATTACAATTACCAATAATTGTTGCAGAGATTGCCTTTGCAGTGTTCTTTATCACCCTTGTGCTTTTGACATCAGTTCTATATATTAGATACAAGTTAAGGAATTGTAGGTGCTCTGTTGAATCGAAGAAAGGAAGTGGAAATGGCTCCTTCAGAGATAATGGGAAAATTAGGCCCGATCTTGATGGGATTAAAATTAGGTGGGCTCAAATGTTTACATATGAGCAACTACAGAGAGCCACTGATGGGTTTAAGGAAGAATCTGTTGTCGGAAAGGGTAGTTTTTCGTGTGTGTTTAAAGGGGTTCTGAAGGATGGCACCATTGTTGCTGTTAAGAGGGCTATTACGTCTCAGGATAGGCAGAAGAACTCAAAGGAGTTCCATACTGAGCTGGATTTGCTTTCGAGATTAAATCATGCTCATTTGCTCAATTTGCTCGGTTATTGTGAAGAAGGAGGAGAGAGGCTTCTGGTTTATGAATTCATGGCTAATGGTTCCTTGCATCAGCACCTCCATGGAAACAAGGAACTGAAAGAGCAATTAGATTGGATAAGGCGGGTTACTATAGCAGTCCAAGCTGCTCGTGGGATTGAATATCTGCATGGTTATGCTTGTCCCCCTGTAATTCACCGTGACATAAAATCTTCAAACATTCTGATAGATGAAGAACACAATGCTCGTGTTGCCGACTTTGGCCTCTCTTTACTGGGACCTGCCAATGGTAGCTCCCCATTGTCTGAGCTACCAGCAGGGACTCTGGGATATCTTGACCCTGAGTACTATAGACTTCACTACCTTACAACAAAATCTGATGTTTATAGCTTTGGCGTCTTGCTTCTGGAAATTATCAGTGGTCGAAAAGCCATTGATCTGCAATACGAAGAAGGAAATATAGTGGAATGGGCAGTCCCTTTGATCAAGGCTGATGATGTAGAAGCCATCTTGGATCCAATTCTGAAACCCCCATCGGATCTTGAAGCTCTGAAGCAGATAGCAAATGTAGCTAGTAAATGTGTAAGAATGAGAGGGAAGGAGAGACCATCAATGGACAAAGTGACGACGGCTTTAGAGCGTGCACTGGCAATGTTAATGGGTAGCCCGTGCATCGAGCAACCTATTTTGCCAACTGAGGTGGTTTTGGGTAGTAGCAGATTGCACAAGAAGTCTTCTCAAAGATCTGGGAACCGATCAACCTCAGAAACTGATGGAGCAGACACTGAAGATCAAAGATATGAATTCAGGGCTCCTTCATGGATTACATTTCCAAGTGTTGCATCTTCTCAGAGGAGGGAATCATCTGTATCAGATTCAGATGTCGATGTAAAGAACATGGAAACAAGAAATTTGGGGAATGGTAGTGTTCCTGGTGATGGACTGAGAAGTTTAGATGAAGAGATTGGGCCAGCTTCTCCACCTGAACGCTTGTTCTTGCAGCACAACTTCTAACTCGCTTTTGAGGTAAAAAAAAGGTAGATGGTGTAAAAAAAATCCTCATTGGATAGGGATATTGTGCTTGTGAACTGTGATAAAAAAAAAAAAAAAATCCTCATTGGATAGGGATATTGTGCTTGTGAACTGTGATCAATACCAGGTTATGGAAAGTCAATTGATCAAGCCATAAATGATTTAAATTGAATATAAGCTGGTGTTCTCTCATTGATTTGTCTCATTTACCTTTTGCAAAGGTCTCCTATAACTTATAACGCCTTCCCTTATTTTGCAATACTGGCTACTATCTAGTTGGAATACATTTATGGTTTTGGAGTTGTGTTTCTTATAGCTTCGTGGTATACCACCAAGCGGTTTCACAAATTTATTCCATGGTAGATCCCACTACTTGGGATTTCTGCTGTAGTTACTCCTGTCCTGAACAAATTATCATAGAAATTTAACACTGTCAAATCGAAAGGCAGAGCTTCCTTTCTGAATGCGATGAACATTTTCCAGGAAAGGCACTCATGCCAAGTGTTTTATCGCATGACTACCAGTGACTATTCCCAGATCGCAAGTCATTGAGATTACAGAAATCTTTTTCTTTCTTCTGAAATTAGACCGTGGCAGATTAGAAATACTGGAGATTGTGGCATCTGATGGCTGAACATGATCTAATGCGCGAATGTAATAGGCGTGCTGATTGAACCAGTGGTTGTCCAAAAGCTACAGCCTATGACTCGATTAGAATCAAAACTAGAGGTCAATGTTAGAGCATTCTCGTTGAGCGGGAGAACAGACGAATAATGCAAGAGCATGCTTGAAAAACAGGTGGGTTTGGTTGCATTCCTGGGCTTGTTACTTGAGGGGTTGTAGTGTGGATTCCAATTGCCCCAAGTTAACATGAAAGTAATTGAAAATCAAAAAATAGTTCAATGAATACATTAAAACACCAGTAAGTTTTCCTACTTGCTTGCTTGAACTAATCTTGAAACTTGTTTATTGCTAATGATTTTTTCAGGAAAGGAAGCAATAGCAATCTGCATATCACAGATATGCGATAGACCAGAAGGAGCAAACTCACAACAAAGCAACTACACAAAGACCCTCCATTTGCAGTTGCTTTAGTAAAGATTCCTGCAAATCCATGGTAACAGGTTTGGTTTGTTTGGCTTGTGCAACATTTTCTTTCTGGTCCACAGGACAATCTGTTTCTAGTTGTAGTTGGAGCTATATTAAGTTAGAAACACATTTATATTGAGGTCCCCTGTCACCCTCAATATGAAAGTCATATTCGAGAGCTGTGAAAGTCGAACGGACTAAAGGAATTCTTTTGCCCCCAAGGAACAGTTCTCTTTAACAGGCCCTTTTCCCATCTTTTATGACTCCTTTCCACTTCAACATCAACCCAAAATCCGTATGAAACTACTTCTAAATGATAATACTTTTAACACGAATGCCATGATTAGAAAGAACATTGTGGAGTCAAATTTTGGTTCTTCCATTCACAAACCCCACAGAAACACTAGAACTTTACCCTAATTCCTTGCTGGCAACAAGTGTAACACTTTTAAGGAAAAAGTTAAGGTTAACCGTGATATGTAGACTGCAATCAAAACTCAGATGCAATCAAAGTAAGAATTAAAAGCTTAATCCATAGCACTTTCATGCATTAAACTGTCTAACTGAAGAACCCCGGGAAACTCTTCACAATGGCTCGTTTACGCAAATTTTATTTGTTTGGAGTACCAATCTTCTACTAAGAGAGAGGCAAAAAACCGTTGCATGCAAAATTCAAACTAGACCAGATGACAAGATAATGCAATCCCCTTTAAGATGGGGGAGAGAAGTTCAAAAGCTATGCTTGTAAATTCCGCAAAGACAACCTTTTCTTCAGACAACTAGCCTACAATTCCACTCACACATTCACATTATAGTCACTTTTTCTGGCAAACCCGATTCATTTTCAATTAATTAACAGAAGAAATGCTTCTAGTGGAAAATGGAATCTGGTGTGGTAATTAATAACATTACCAGAAGAGCATCCATTATGTACAAAATTCAAGACCCTAGGGAATAAAAACAAATAAAATATAATAGAAAATATTGAAAAGAGAGAGAAGGTGGTCCTCATGTTACAATCTCCAGAAATCATCCCTAATTTTCTAAAGAAAATGTCTGCATAGGAAATCCCCACCCCAGAAAATCAGAGACTACAAGAAAAGGATGGAGAGGATGCAAAAGGCAAAGGCAATTAACGCAGAACATGAAGTGCAAATTCTTGTCGATTCACCCATGGCTAAACCAGCCAACCAAGACCCATCTGCAAGCATGGCTCCGGACCCTGAATCCGGATCCGACCCAAACCCGGTTCCTCCTTCTGACCCCTCCGTCACCAGTGCGCCTGCCCCGGGTGTTGTTGACCCGTATGTAGAAGAACCAGGAACAGACCCATCAGTACTAGACCCGGGTATGGACCCATCAGTTGTCGTCACAGGTGCTGTCGTTGTTGGGGTTGGATCCTTTGAAGATTTTTGACTGCTCACCACATATATTAAAAATAATAATGGTAAAATTATTCATTAACTTCTGTTGATAAAATGAATGAATATACAATCAAGTATCCTATCCAAGAAAAAGTTGGGTTCTTCGTGTAATTACCTTGGCACGGATGGGCAAAATGTAATTGTATAATCGGCACCGGAGCAAGTGAAGGTGCTGGTGGGATCATCATAAGCGTAGCTGTAAGATCTGGGGCACGCAGATTTGAACATTTGGGCATAAACCGACGGTTTGCAGGCGGCAGGTGAGTTAAACGCGCCGCTACAGCAGTACTCCGGGCTTCCAAAAGCTTCACACGCACTTTTACAGGCTTCACCGCCACCTACCCGCAGCTCACTCGGGCAGACCCGGTTCAGATCCGTGACGCAACCCGTCGAGGCGCACAAACCCGACCCGCCTGAGGCCTCCACTATCATGGGCAAATTGTAGCCATCAACTAAACTAACGTCGTAGAAGTCTTGGCCCCCGGTGCCAAGGGTGAACTCTGCTAGTGTGGCCGGCGGGGCGGCACCGGCGCCATTGCATTCCACCTGACCAGACCCGCAATCCGCAGTAGAGCAAGAACCTGACCCAGATTCATCGAATTTGCAGCCGGTTCTCCCCCACATCCGGCCCGACCACCCCGTAGGAACATTGAAAGCCCGGGAAGAGTCCTGAGGGAGCTCGAATCCAGTGGTGTCGAGACTAGGACTTCCTGCATTTGCTAGTATCCCCGGCCATACTGAGTACTCACATTTGTTGACAAAGGTAAATGTAGCCCCCATTGCGCCTGAGATCGACAAATGAAACAAGATTTAAAAACCCACTTCCAGAATCACATTA
>CAVNYN010208012.1:0-13678 GCA_963692815.1 Nyctanthes arbor-tristis | reverse complement strand
GATCTACACCATTGCCTACACTCTTTCCCTACAGACGCTCTTCCGATCTTTCCACTGCATATCGCGAACTCCACACCAACTTGTTTATCCCACCACATCCCTTGTAGAAGGTATCATCAGCCCTTGTGCAAGATATAATCCTGAGACAGTCCTATCATTGCCACACAGTTTGTCCAAAAAAACATATGTTTCAACACCTCCCATGTCAAGGACCAGAACCTGCAAAATTAGTCTATTAATTAATACTTGTGGTATATACCATTTTTCCAAATAATAATAATAATAATAATAATAATAATAATAATACCTGTTTCTAAGTATGTTCAAGAGCAGTAATAAATGTCGTGTTTCATTGTTTACATTTAACTTGTTGGGCGGCTCATAAATAATATTTTCATACTTATCTCGATTTTGCACAATCGTCGCAATGTCCTCGTAATCCAAAGGATACAAAAACTTTTCTAGGATATATAACAGCAAATCCAATCTTTAAAAAAGAATAATAATAAATAAATAAATCTGCATTTTCAAAATCATAATTGAACTTTTCTTTGAGAGCTTGCCATGCTAGAGTTTGTATAAAACCCAGAATTAGTAAAGACTAAATACTATGTCATATAAAACGCAGAATTAGTGAAGACTAAATACTATGTCAGTATAGAATAACTTAATCTTTTACTTACCAAGATATGCACGGGCTTCAACAAAGACATTTGATACCTTAAATGTGCCATTATCGTAAAAGACAATCGTTGGTTGCATATTTTTAGCATGTAGTTTCTTATGATGTAAGTTTCTAAGTTTCTGAACTAGGTGTCTATGGTAAACGAAATTAAAAAACAAGTTACAGTTAATTTTAATCAAATCAATAATAATAATAACAACAACATCAAAAATAGTACGTCGCGTCTGTCTATATTAATGAGTTGCCTGTAGATGTACATGATGCAAACTTAAGCAAATTACTCCAAACTATTTCATCTAAATCCATGTAGCATGTTCCATTGCATGCATAATGTAACCATTTTTCTTATGATTGCAAAGAGTTATTGAAACAAGGCCGTAATCTTTGGGTGATGCATATTAGTAGGATAGCTAATAAGATTGCGCATATTTTAGCCCGTCGGGTAAAAAAGTTTACTAGTCCTTGTTTTTTTGCCCAAGCCCCTACATGGCTTAATTCGTGTCTCATTATTGATGTAATTGATGAAGATTAATAATTAATCTTTTTCCCTCAAAAAAATAAAAAATAAAATAAATAATTCGTTCACAATATTTGGGTGGTTGCATGCAACCTCGTGAACAAGTTCTAAAAATTCTTTATTACATTTCCTTCGTGGAAGCATCCTCACAGTAGCTTTAACAATTGGATAATAATATCCAAATTAGCTTATTGCCCTTCCACCTAATAATATCCAACATTAATTAGTGATTACTCTTCTATCATTGTTGGTTCAATTCAATCAGAGGAAAAAAAATTAAGACAAATCAACGATTTTTGGTCCACAATACTTATTTATACTAGACATAGATTACGAGTCCCAATCTCAAACATGCCGGCAGGCTTTTCAATGGATTAAATAAAAGTTGTAACTATTTGGTAGGTCTATTCAAAACATGCTAAAAAGTTAATATACGAAAATTTTACTTGCACGTTGGTTGTTGTGCTTGCATGCATATGTGACACCAATCCAAGTTTGGTTTCACAGGAGGAGGTGGGGGTGAATGTAACCTGGGGATGAGTGCCACATTTGCTTGCACACACGCACGATAAAGAGCCTACACCCAAAAAAAAAAAAAATCTGTTAATATATCATCAGTGAAGGCAATATATAAATATCATTGAAAAACAAGGTTCTATTTCTACATAATAAATAATATTATTTATTCAAAACAATAAATAAATAATATCATGACGAGCAACTGATTCGTATACAAAGGATTTCCCATTGATGCATAATGAGAAAGAAAGTGCTATGCAGCACCATTCGACTAAAAGAATTTTATGTAAGAATTCAAAAGCTTTGTGCTAAATGAGGGAGAGGCTACATTTTTTTTTTTTAATTTAAATAGTAAAAATACACCACATGCATCTCAAAAATAGTTATATAAACTCACGTTCATCAACCTGTCCAAAATAATAAAAGACACTAGCAACAGTTTTGAGCACAAAGATACATACAGAACATATGAGCACGACATTCCTAAGCTTGATTAATATTTGTTGAAAACCCAATTTAAAAAAAAAAAAATTGTTGAAAACCAGATGAAAAGCAGCATATATCCCCCACAGCAAATTCTTTCAAAGCTTGATTCATACTCGTTGAAAACCAGACGAAAAGCAGCAGATAAAATTCTTTCTCTGGATTATTCAATCTCATCAAGGATAGATATATAAACATCAGTTATTGTGAATTCTTGATATCCTGAATGACCACACTAGCAGAGTTGCGCCCAGGAGCGCCCATTACTCCTCCGCCTGGATGAGCTCCGCTACCACACAGATACAAACCTCGTACTGGGGTCCTATAATCTGACCATCCTTTCACTGGTCTCATAAGAAATAGTGAATCCAATTTCATGGCACCGTGAAAAATGTTTCCTCCTGTCAAACCAATTTCTCTTTCAAGGTCTGGTGGAGTCAACATGTCATAATCAATAATTGATGAGGAAAAACCAGGAGCATATTCTTCAATTAGAGCAAAGCATCTCTCTGCAAATGATTTTCTGTATGCAGGATCGTCCCAGCTGCCATCAGAGGGTTTATAGGGAGTGTATTGGACAAACAAGTTAATTACATGCTTCCCAGGTGGAGATATAGTCTTGTCCACCACAGAAGGAATTGTCATCTCAATTATAGGTCTTCGTGATGGTATGCCATTTACGGCATCCAGACATCCAAAGTCAATCTCCTCAATAGTCTCAGAACCAACGTGAATAGTTCCGATGTGTTCTGGACCAGCACCAGAATCCTCCAATTTGCAGCAAAGGAACTGAGGAGATCGGAAGACTGCCAGGTTGATTTTTGTAGTAGCAGAGCTGTAATCAGAGTTCTTGATAGCAAGAAGAAAATCGTCAGGAAGCACATTCCTTGGCACGAAATCCATAAATGTTTTGTACGGAGTCGCATTTGACAGCACAACTGAAGAGCGCACTACTGTTCCATCAGCCAGCAAAACCCCACAAACTATGCCTGGGTCCTCTATGATCAATTCTGAAACTTCAGCTTCAGTCACTACCGTAGCCCCAGCTTCTTTAGCTGCGTTACTTATGGCCAAAGACACAGAGCCCATCCCACCTTGAACATACGACCAAATTCCACGCTCGCCATCAGTTTCTCCCATGACATGATGCAGTAGAACATATCCACTCCCAGGTGTATTTGGACTACCGGTGGTTCCTATTACTGCATCCGTTGCGAGTGTTGCCTTCAAGACGTCAGTCTCAAACCAGTTATTTAGAACCTTTGAGGCAGGGGATACTAAAAGATCCATGAAATCCAACATCTCCTTTTGCCCCAAGACAAGAGATCGTCGCAGACAACTAGCCCAAAAAACTGACTTTTGTAGTTTAGACTTCATCCGGGTATTAAAAGATAAGGTTCCCTTCAATGTTTCAGGTGTAGATGAATCCAGAAGCAGATCTATGTATTTACAGAAGTTCTCTAATTGACTCTCGTACCTGGGATAAGCGTCGGCATCCCGTTTCGAGAACTTGGAAATCTCGGAATAATTAAGCTCCTTATCCGGACCAAGCAGAAGGTATCGTCCATCAAGGCAAGGAGTGAATGATGACGGGTTCCGCTTCAGTAACTTCAACCCATGCCTCTCCAGCTCCAGTTCCTTGATAACTGAGGGTCGAAGCAGGCTCTGTAGGTAGCTACAACGGGAGAACTTGAAGCCCGGAACGACTTCTTCAGTTACGGCGGCACCACCAATAATGTGGCGGCGCTCGAGGACAGCGACGGACAGGCCTGATCGGGCGAGGTAGGCGGCGGCTGTGAGGCCGTTGTGGCCGCCGCCGATGACAAGCGCGTCCCATTTCTTCGCCGTCAATGAGCGTGCTGCTGGAGTGGTAGTAACAGTGCATAGATTCCTTGTTTTTTGTCGCCACATGATTGATTATTGTTGCTTCCTCACCGATGGCTACGCACTGACGACCTGCTCACAAGGCTACATAACACCATTCTACTGAAATCTAACCAAAAGATCTGCAAAATTTTAAACTTTACGAGCAATCCCAATTCAGACAACAAAAAGTTGATGCAAATTTTTACTAGCAAGTACAGTTCTCAAAACTCTTAAGAAATAACTATTTAATCACGTACTATGAGAAAACACAAGATTTTACCTTTCTATAAATATAATATTTCCTAAACCTCCAATGCCAAAAGCCCTAAAAGGAGAACAAGCTTGTACCTGAACCACAAAGTGGATCTCATGACATCTCAACATTAAGAGTCCGTTTGGCGATGTTTATAACATATTTGGTTATAACAAATTAAAGACTATAATTTGACAAATATCTTCTTTTTATATTTTTTTGGGCCCTAGGCGTGGGATGATTTGTTCTCCTCAATCAAAAATGCAAATCAAGTGGTGGGTCCTTATAATTTAAACAAGGCTTTTTGTACAAGATCAAAAAAGGCTTTTCCTTTTTTTATTACCAAAAACGCACCGTGAACTGACACATGTAAATTTTGTTTTTTTCAATAAAATAATCATTTGTCAAACATATCAATTTATAACCAAATATCTTATAAACATTGTCAAACGGATCCTAAACTTCAAAAGGCCTAAAGATGAAAAGAATGCTAAAAAACAATAAAGACATTTTCTTCAGCCCAAACATCCTTTTTGCTTTTCCAAGTTTTTACGCAGAAAATCCATAGTAGTGGTCCATCTTGTTTACCTCATTTTTGTTACCCCAATTGCCCATGCATGTCTCCCCCCCCCCTCCCCCCCGTAAAAAAAAACCCAAAAAAAAAAAAAAAAAAATGTGTTCGTGGAGCACTGAACAAAAACGTCAGTTTGGGGTTTAAACAATTTTTGAACAAAAATTTGAAGGTATGATCTTTTAACATTAAATCACTTTTTATCTGTGACTTGTACTCGTAAACTGGAACTCAATCGTGGGTTTGCTGGTTGCAAAAGTGGTCAGGTTGATGTTACTATAGAGTTTTAGGCCTTTGAAGGTAGACACCGAGGGTGATGGGACTGCCTCACGGTTTGAAAAGGCGAGGCAAAGGCGTGCATTGAGGCGTGCCGTTGCTGCCTCGAAGGCGACAGTTTTGAGAAGCTCCGAAGTGAGGCAGACGCCTATATCAAAGAGGCACTTGCCTCTGGAGCACCGCCTCCAAGCGCGGGAGGCTTACAACTCGAAATCGAAGGATTTCGACTTTTTTAAGGCAACAGCAGCTTTACCTTTAGTCGTCTAAGTCTCCGGTTGTGGCTTAAAATGTGCAGAATCAACAGTAAGTTCCATATTCTCTCTCGCTTTCAGCTCACCTCTACCAGGTCATTGTCTTCCACGTTCAGACTTCACAGTTTCAGCTTTGTGTTCACTGTGCATCCAAGCATCTTTAGTAGCGTGATAGTGTACTGTGTATAGTATAATGATATTATAAAATGCATTAATAAATTCTCACATACCCCCAACTCGTTGACTTATTGTTGCGACTTGAGTGTTTCAATTGTTCATATCCTTATTATTGAGCGCTGAAAATATTAAACAATTGACTTAATGGAATGCATTAATTGACCCCCACATACCCACCAAACTTGTTGACTTCTTGCTGAGTATTTGAATTGTTTATCTTTACTGTCGAGTGCCGAAATTGTTAAACAACTGGTTAATTTTTTAATCTTTATAGATCAAGGAAATAATTGTTTTTATAACTTTATTACAAAATTTCTCATCCTTTTTTTTTTTGCCTATCGAGGCTTACGCCTCAAAGCGTTTTGAAGCTTACGCCTCGTCTCCAAATGCAAAAACGCCTCGAGGCCTATTTCCCCCTATTCGAACTATGGATTGCCTATGACTAATTTATGACAAACATTTTTTAATTTAATTTGTTTATATTTTTGGAAAATATGTGGTTCAAATCAGTTCGGAGAAAAATGATTTTGAAAAGCATTCCAAACAAGCTCAGCATAATTTACAAAAGTTGAAGTATCTAGCAAAAGACAGTTCAGCTCAATAGATGGGAATGACTAAACCACTAAAATAAGTCTGGCAAAATGTAACCAAGCACATATTGAAGTTATTGAAATCTACGTTGTCTATGACAAGTTACCATGGAATCCAATTCTTTGTGCAATTCATGGTAAAATTCTTGAAGTATTCAACGTCTAAATATCCCTAACTAAATCAGAAGGATGCAAGTTCTTCATATAGAAGGTTGTGATTATTATATCCCATAAATTGCTTAAAATGTACAACAGAGCAATATGTGCAACCTTCCAAGTTGTATTTTTCTCATCCAAGCAACTATTGTAAACATATGCTGCCAAATAATCAATTATTCACCTAAAATTTCCTGGATGCATAAAGATACTATATGTCAACATCCAGAAATCTGCAGTCATATATTCCACAAGATTTTTAACATGTCTCATGATAAAAGAACAACTTGACCTTACACGTGCTAGCATTAATGCTCCCAAAGTTGTACAACCAGAAGCCAGAGATCAAAATACCGTGCATAAGAATTTCCTTACTCAGTGGTGTGCATACACAAAGTCAGAAAACAGTATATTCTGCAATTTAAAGTAGCCCAGAAACTCTAGAACCCTTTTCAGGCAAACATGATTCGAGCCACGAGAGAAAAGCAATAAAACAAAGACATGTATTCTTATACAAGACAGTCAAGACATGGCTTTCGTGACAAGAAGGGTGATTTGGAAGAACAGAAGTGCCAGTATAAGAGATCTAAACTTCACACTGACCATCTGATAGTTTTGTAAATTCTAACATCATCGGTTCAGTAGTACTTACTCAAAGTAACATTTAACGATCAAGTAGGATTACGAAACAAGTTTCATAACTAAGTAATAAACAATTTTGTTCTTGTTGAAGAATGCAAAACAAATGTAAGATGTTGCATATGGACAAAAATAACACTCTTAAGTAGCAAATGATTTTGGGTTCGCATTAAAATCAGAAAAGATCATTCAAATTTTGAAGTTGAAACATGGGACACGATATCTTTCTTTAGGAAAAGAACTATGCTAAGTCTTCAAGTCGTAGCAAATGAAACAGAAAGGTTCAAGAACTAATAATAACAAAATTTAAAGAAATAGAAGCCCATCTGTTGAAAATCAGAGAGGAACAGAAATAAGAAAGAACTACAGATAACCTTACATAATTCTGGTGATGTGTAATTGCCTTCGTCATAGAACCCTCCAGTGCATTTACCAATCCAAATTGTATCCGGAAGAGAACTCCTGAAATGTGACAAAACTACGATTCACCATAAGAACAATAGGAGAAAATGCGTTAAACTTGATAGATTTGCAGTGTGTAACAAACATGCTCTAGGTCATGAAGCAGATGAGTAGCAGCAATATTGTTAAAGCTGCAGATAAAATTCAATGTAAAGAAAATTTCAAATAAATTTCAGAATAAGAATATTCTCACAAAAGAGTTAGCCGCTTTAGTTCACCAATTTCCGGAGGGATAGCATTTTGAAGCTTGTTCCACCTCAAATTACTAAGGAGATGAAATGGAAAAGAGAACAACAGATAAGTCATGGATCCTGAGTCCTGACATGCATAAAAGTCATGGATAAGTCGGGACCTGAACAGAAAATCGACCAGAACGTGAAGAGAACATAAATCGGCCCCAAACTCTAAAATCAGAACCAAAAACCAACCACAAAGACAAGAGAAAGGCAAGAAGATTAGAAAAGCAAACACAAGCCAAAAAACAAGTATAATGCCGGCCAAGAAAGAACAAAGGAGAGAAACAGATATATAGGAGGAGAAAAGAGGCTCAGTGAAGGAAAAATGCAAAGAGAAAAAAGACTCTGTTGCTGCTTGCGTGTAGTAGGATGAAGAATGGGTTGAGTGAAGAAAAGAAAGCGTAGTTCCAACATCACAAGGGCAATTTTGGTTTAAAAAAATCAAAACAACGCCCAAACAGCATAAATGGAGGACGACCAAAGTTGCTCTTATATGTAATAGAGCTATTTGCAAGCCAAATTTATTAACTGCACCTTTTCCATCAAATTTAGACATAATTGGACTTCTGTGGAATGAGTCGAATTTACAATAAGATTCTTATCGCAATGGCTAATGGATCTTCTTAGTTTCCTTTATAATCTTTGCCATGATTTTCTCCTCTAACAAGAACATGAATAACAGAAATCTCATCAAAGAGCAAATCATATTGTGATCACAATGCAGCCCTTTCAAGATTGTGGCCAAAGTTCTGCTTGATTTGCCGACAAATTGACTCCCGAGTTCACACTCATAAACAAAGTCTTGGTTTAAACTCTTCCTAGGATAACAAACAAAATATGTGTCTATGTATAGCTGAGTATTTAGTTTAGAGCTTTGCTCTCTAAAGCATTATGTTAAAGGGACATTAGATTTATAGGAAATTGTGTGGTGGAGATTTAAAGAAAGATTATTGGAAAGTGTGAAAATGTGTTTTTTTGTGCAGAATATGTGATTGGTATTGATTTGATAAATTTTTGAATTCATTAAAGCTCTAGAGAACAAGCTTTTAGAATTTCTTTGATTGCAAGCATGTAATCTCATTAGAAAGAATTTCCTTTTTTTTTTTTTTCACAATTATATTATCGGCTATTAGATTCTACAAAAACTTTTCATAACCAGTTTGATTCAAAACAATATGCGCATGATTCGAAAGCTATGAAGAGGCCATTTTTTGCTTCATTTTTAGTATTTAAAGTAAATGCCCTCCAATGTGGCTCGATATTGATTTAGAACCAACAAACACTGGCTGCTTATAGAATTCTACCAGAAAATAAAATTCAACTCTTCTATAGTTTTGAATCATAGCTGAAAGAGCTCAAACATGGATCAATCTCTTTTTCTTCTTTTCCTTTTTTCCCCATTTTGTCCTCCTAAAATGCATTATGAGCATGTTTACTTTGTTGAAGAACCAGGAAGAAAGGCATATTTTAGCTTCTGTTAAATTTTTTTGAGAAGCTTGACTCGGAATAAATCATACTCTCCAGAAAAGCTAAAAAATAAGTCTCTTTTTGGTTTCTTTTCTAGTGTTTGGACAAAGCACACATCCTCTATTATGAACCGATATTATTAAGAACCAATAAACATGCCTGCTTAAAAAGATTCCAACAGAATCAAAAATAAACTCCCCGGAACACATCAATGCCCTAATTCTTGAATGCAAATGAATTTCCCAACTACACGGTTAACGGTTTACAGGGCTGAAATCACCGAAGAAAATCCAACAAAAATCGAAAGTGGAAAGTCCATAAATGAGTTCTCGAAACAATAATGTCATCCAACAAAGTATGTTAAACCCTGACCGCTTATAGTCGTACCCGATTGCAACAGCAGAAACCGTCGTTGCCAAATCTGAGAAGAGAACGCCATGAACACAGACACTGAGCTTTCTCTGAAGAAAATTCCCGCACCATTATTGTGAAAGAAATTGCAGAAAATTAGCAGAGTTTTGAACAGAGGGAGTGCGGAGGCGAGGTCCGACTACCCCAGTTCTGTTGTTTCACGTTTCGTTCTATAGTCCCCAACTTTTGTAAGGTTTAGTCCTTAGGGTAAAGCCCGGTCTCTTTTTACCATTGGTCCTTTTAGATAGGTCCAGAGTGACCGTTAAATTTTGTTTCATACGTATGTAATTGTCAGCCAAATAAAGGCAATTACATTGACACTACGATTTTTTATAACTACACCACATTATATTTACACCACAATTACAATATGTTTTTTTATAAAGAGACCACAATCATATTACAATTATAGCCTTTGCAAAGTACAAAAGAAAGGGGGAAACATAAACAAAAATATAGTAAAAACAAAAAGATCTGGTGGCATTTATCTTCCAATTAGTTTATCAAGATGTTGCAAAAGATGCCAAGTTTTTTACCCAAGCATTGGCCCCTTCTATTCATTAAAACAATCTGGGGAAGATTATCCAAAGAATTGTTTTTCACATGTAAATTTTTGTAAGTTCTTTAAAATTCCATTTTTTTTATGGATGCCTTCACCATCTCCATTTTTTAATTTTGCAATTATTCTTGTGAGTGTTGAAAGTAGATTATTTTCAAGAAGACATTTAATACTCAAGAACCCCAATCATTTCATCAACTGGATTTTCATTTTCATGGGAAAATAAAAATAATACCACCCATTCCGTCATCTTATAATTTTCTTTGCAGTTAGACTCTAAATTTCAATTGTGTTCTCAAGGTCATTACAAAGCCAGAGATAAATTTTTTCTTATAGTGATACCAACTTCAATTCTCGATGAAATAAAATTACAATAAAGACCAACATTAGAGATTATATTAAGTTTTTGGAGAGAAGGGGAAAAAAAGAAACTAGAAAAGTAATGAACCATCAAAGTTATTCGAAGTTGGCCCATGAATGGAAGAAGTTAAGCAACGAAAACTGTCCAAATTGCAGATTGATGCTGTGTAATGGAGATGGTTATTTTTTCTTTTGTGAGAGAGGGAGGGCGGGGGGATGTTGAATGTGGTGGAAGTAGAAAGAATTACAAGGTCAAATGATAATAAAGTAAGGTTATTAGGGTAACTTGCTTTAAGGATTTTTAAGTAAATAAAAAAATGTGGTGTAACAAGTAAATAATGTAGTGGTAATATAATTACTCTTTATATTAAGCGCTTGTTTGATGCCCTTTATATTACCAATTTATAATTTTACCTATCACTGATTTGACATTTGATTTGATATCTGTTTAATTACAATTATATATTTTTCACATTTTTACATTCTTAATACACATTTTACTTCTCTTCTCATTATAAACTCTCCACGTTTTGATAAATAAAGAGCATCAAACAAGCTCTAGGTGCATTTTTTTCCATCAAATTTAGACACAATTGGACGTGTATGCAAGGAGTTGAATTTATGATTAAGATTCTTATCGTAATGGCTAACGGCTCTTCTTAGTTTCCTTTATAATTTTGTCATGTTTTTTTCTCTAATAAGAACAAGAATAATAGAAATCTCATCATGGAGCAAATCATACTGTGATCCACAATGCAGTCTTTTCAACACATATTCTATAGAGTCTATTGGACACCATGTATGATGTCCAATGGATTATGTGACAAGATCCCATTAGACACATTAGGGGATAGGTCACCCTATGTGTCCAATGAAATCTTACCACATAGTCCATTAGATACCATAAGATGGTGTCTATTGGACTCCATAGAAAAACCGGTCTTTCAAGACTGGGGCCAAAGTAGTCCCGCTCGATTTGCCGACAAGTTAGCTTCTAAGTCCTAACTCAAAAACAAAGTCTCGGTTTGAACTTTTCTTAAGATAACCAACAAAATGTGTGTGCATGTTCGAATATTTAATTTAGGATGCGTTTGATTGCAAACATGTAATTTCATTAAAAAGAATTTTTTTTTTCAATAATTATATTACCAGTGATTAGATTCCATAAAAACTAAGCTTCATTTTATAAAGTGAAAAATGAAAAGAAATATTCCTAAAGTAAAAAACCATAATTAAGAACAAACTGTGACAATTAATAAGAAGCCCAGGAAACCTCTGAAAATCAAATACTTGCTTTTGTTATTGTCTAAATTGATTGGGTCTGAATTTACAGTAACTATGGAACCTAACAATATATGTGTTGGATGACAGCAGAGTTCTTAGAAATGCATTAAAAGGATGCTGTCATTCTAATTATATAGTAAAAAGTAATGTTCTATCTATCATCACAAAGACTATGAGTCATACTCTGGAGCCAAATTTCCAGATCAAAATATTTTGCAAGAATTTACCCAATCCATAATGGAATGGACTTTGAGGTGACTCCTTGAGGGCTTCATCCTTCATGAAATTTACAAATCTAGTCCATCTAATCCCTGTGCCGATGAAACTGGTCCAAGGCTCTCACCATCTATGGTTGCCAGAACTCTGAATTGCCTCCATGCATCCTCAACCCACCTGACGGCAAAAACCTTGAAGCGGATCACCACGTCAATATCAATCTTAGACAGGTCCTCTTTTAAGAAAACTGGATGTTCCCCAGCAACGTAGTAATAGTTTGGCATCAAGCGCAGTGATAAGAAAACCATGTTCATAGGCCCACAGTCCAGGAAAACTCCACGTGAAGTTATTTTTGAGACGACTCCAACAAGTATCTCCCCATCCACAGGTTTGAAGACTCTGCAGCTGAAGTCCACATGGAAACAGAAATAGGACTCCTGTCGATGTGCAAGTCCAATGCTCTTCAACTTGGTTATTGCAAGAAAGTAACCAGATTTAGTGGCCTTGATTTTAGATATGTCCTTCAAAAGATTATTTACTATAGTACTTCCACGAACATCACCATTTTGGTCCACATTCTTGGAAGAAACTACCACATGGTGGAAGGTATCAATTTCATGCAACATGTGACCTGCATAATATGAGAAGGAAAAAACTGAGCCCCAAAATAACAGGATCTGGTTGGGAGAAGGCCTATTGTATGAAGACCCAACCTCTGCAAGATTTAGAGCCATCAACTATAATGGTTTGAGACAGCTTGTTTCCTCTTCAAACCTAAAGGAGCGCATAGCTGTCAATTCATTGTGTGTATGTGCTGCTTTGACATATCGGTTGCGGGCTAAAATATTTACACACATTACAAAAATACTTGAGCTTAATGGTGTTTTAGAGTTTTCCCATTCAACATGTCCTAAGAGTACAATTCCCAAGTAACTTTTCATCTACAACCATTTTTGGGTAACTTAATCTCTATCACTGTTATCAAGTAAAAGAATGACCTACATTTCTAATCTTACATCACTATCATAGTGTCAGAAAACACAACTTGCTTACTGAAAGTTCAACTGAAAACAAGATTCAAGTAATTAAGTATTCCGCACTCAGAACAGGTAATTTTGGATCCCACATCAGTACAAGTTTCCCTACTCAACTAAAGAAAAAAAACTTTTAATCAAGCACAGACTTCAACAACTAATCCTACATTTAATACAGTCTATCTTGATCAAGACATTGAAAAGCATACTAATCCGCCTCCAAGGAGGAGGAACGATATCCACTTGCCTAAAGGTTAAAATATGACAAACTAAACAAATAATTTAACTTATACCTTATAAGAGATGTAACTGTGAGAAACTGAGAAGATTGATACAAAGTGGTAAAGACTCAAGATTCAAGTTTCAACAAATATCATAGGGATGCATGTATGTATTTCTTTTAAATGGTAGAAAAACCAAGGGATAAGTGCTATGCACATATTCTAAGGTTTGGCCACTTCTCACCTCCTAGCTAGACCAGATTCTAACATGACGAGTGTCTAGCATATATGTAAAGTGACACACATTCTCCTAAAGATCCCAACCACCCATTTTTCCCTGCCCCTGAGGTTGCTAGATAAGCCTCCCCCCCGGGGGGGGGGGCGGGGGGGGCCCTCTGTTTCTACCTTTTTTCTTTTTCTGTTCCCTGGGGGGGGGGGGGGGAAG
>CAVNYN010208009.1:0-11703 GCA_963692815.1 Nyctanthes arbor-tristis | reverse complement strand
ATGCAACCTGCTGTTGTTGACACTTCCCAGGATCACATCCTTCGTCCTCCTGTTGCATAAACCAAGGGAGCTGCTTGTGGCAAGCAGAACCAGGGTCGACCATAACTTGGCTGTGAAAATCTTTGAGTTTTCACAGTTGTGAAACTGCTTTTTTAAGTCTTTTTGAATGTGTGTGATGTAAATAAGAACCTGGTATCGGCTCTTTCTTACTGCTTGAATTATGTCAGGTTTATTCCTGCAGCATAACTTACCTTTGTTTTTCCGAATGTCATAAAAAAAATAAATCCTTTTACAACTTAAGCTAGCATACAGTAGTGCTGGCTTCTCCTTGCATCCCTCTCTGACTCTCCACTCTGTTTCAGTGAAGTTAGAATTTTGTATATTATACTGTCTGGTACTCAACCATATAACGAATATCATGCGAATGAAATCAAATGATAACATTGATTTAGAATTTCTTTATTACAACTAAGAAATAAAAAATCCAAGAACGTAGAGGGATTGATACAAGAAGAAACTTCGTCAAGAGGAACGAACTAAAACAACAATCCAACTCAAGAATGTAGCTCAAAATCTCAAAGGTTGATAAACATCATCGTGATGTAGAAACCAAACCCGAGTGTCAAACCGGCAATGACATTTGCCCTGGTCGCTGATGATGGAGGAGGTGCAGGAAGGACAGTGCCGGCAGGAGGAGATGATGAGGGACTGCTTGTTGGAGGCGAAGAAGGGGACACCTTAGGAGCAGGAGCATGGGAATGTTTTGGTGAAGGGGCTGAAGATTTGGTGGGTGGAGAGGCAACCGGAGGCTTGACAGGTGAGACGGTTGGTGGAGCCGAGGGAGTGGCTGGTGGAGGGGCCGTTGGGGTGGCCGGTGGGGGTGCAGAAGCGGCAATGGTGTCGATTTCTAGCTTCATGCCCTGGTCACAATGTCCAGCAGTTCCACAAATGAAGTATCTCTTTCCTGGAGAAGAGAGAGCTATTACCGTTGAGCCTCCAGAATATGTATTCACGGGGTTGTTAGCCCGGCACGAGTCGAAGTCGGCCTTTGAGACTTCACGAACATCATGGTTTAGTTCATACTGGAAGACTGCATCATGCATGGAACAACAGAAACCAACATTCAGAAACAAGGCATTCAAGAAGTCTTGCTCTCAATAAATTTAGAGTCGACTTTAAAAATAAAAATAAATAAATAAATAAATAACCTCATTTTTGTTACTACACCTAGACACTATAACTAGATGAAATGGTAGGAAACTCACTCAAATTATCTCCAACCAAAAATAATCGGGACGACGTCCATGATCCCAGATCGGTGGATTGATCCCAGCTACCAGCTGGAGCTCCAACAGTGTAATTTGCCGCCATAGCCAATTTTAAGAGCATGGCTGTAGCAGCCAAACTCAATAATTCTGTAAGCATTGTCATTTCAATAGGGACAAGATCAGAACAAGAGGCTAAAAGGTTTTAAGGATAATCTTGGGTTTGGTTAAGGCAGAGGAACACTATTTATATGTGCAAATTAAGGTTGATGAAACAGTCCTTGGAATGTGTTGAAGATCTTTGTTTAATGAGATAGGAACATGACAGGATGTTACTCATGTCGAATTTTCTTCTAGTTGACCTTTCTTTTAAATGAATTTTTTAGATATTCATTGACATTCCCACTCAGAATTCCAACGTACATCTAGTTGAATTGTGCATTCTTAGTTTGGAGGAATCTTGTTTAGAAGTTTAACATGTTAAAATAGAGAGTTATCATTTACGAATAGTTGAAGACTATGACTCTTGATTCTCATTTGATGATGTGCTGATCCATACATAAATTTCCTCGATGGATCGTTCTAATAGTCATACTAGTATGTATTCATTGTACCTCATAATTATCGACTGAAAGGGGGTTTCCCCATGAGGCACCAGAGGAAAAAAAGACACTTATGTTCCTCCTTCCGTTCCTTTGTATAAGTCTTTGCGATTTCCTCCTTCTTTTTTTTTTTTTAATTGATTGATGAATATTGCGCAGCCAAAACTTTATCTTTCCTAAACTTTACAGTCGGCTTCATTGCGAAAAAACGATATAATAATAATAATAATAATAATAATAATAATAATAATAATAATAGAAGAGAAGTTGTAAACATGGGGGAACAACAAAAATGTATTTGACTTTGTCCCACTTTCGTGCCATATTCTCCTCTGTTATGAACTTACGATCAAACATTAAACAGAATCTTCAAACACAACCTTTCCCATAAGCAAAAGGCCAGCTATGTCCTTAAAAAAACAACTATGTATATTCTGTTTTCCACATTTATTTAAGGATTATGATTATTATTTAGTACATATTTGTTCCAACTACATACAGTTTATTAAATTTCATTTCATTTCAAACTTACCAAATAACTTAATTAGATATTATTCAAAACATGAAACAGCCTGGCCAACTGCATATGATTGTACAATATTCAATCTACCCAACTTCTAATATCGACCGAGTCCTTTCTGTCGCACTTGACTAAAAAAATAAGAAAAGAGTGGGTCGATATGAAGTTCAAGAAACGGAAAAACTTTGACTTGTTTTGAAGGGATGCTCAGTATTATCATTACATACTGTAATTCCTGTGATCATGTATTCATGATTCATATCCATACACATGAGGTCTGTTGTCTCTCTGAACTGTTTTAAGTTGAAGATAGGTTGAAAGGAAGTACCATCAGGAATGACAACGTTTCAGACTTCAGGATGTCGCGATTGAAACATTAAAAATAAAAGCGAAAATGCTGCTAAAGTTATGCTTAAATCTGCATGCTGGAGCCATTTGATGAATGCTCTTAGTTGTTTGTAAACTTTAAAACTAGAAAGGCAGACGATTTTCCACCGGCAGCTTTGCGCTGTAAGTCCCAGCTACATCTTCCTTAAGCTGGAAATCATCTGAACTTGAGAAAATGTGTTTATGAATCAGACATTTTCCCCAGTTAAAATCTTCTTCATTTCAATTGATGAAGACAAAGTGCAAGAAATGTACATTTACCTTATGAAATTTCTCTGAATCATAGCTTGAAATCATGCTATGAATTCAGAAAGAAGTACCACTAAAACCAAAATAAGGAGCTATGGCGCGCACACACACACACACACACATATATATATAGGTGACAATAAGAGAGTTTCTTCTTGAGCATATAGTAGTTTTGTACCTTTTGATACAATTAGTGAAAGTACACACTGCTTATTGTACTACCAACCAGACGCAACATTAAGGGGAGTACTACTAGATTAGGAATAGAAACTATTATCATGCTTAATCTTTTGGAATGGAACATTGATTCCTTATAAGTGGTATCAAAGGTAGATCTCAGACTTAACCATGTGAACGCACATGAGAAATCACAGTTTCATTTGAATGGAGCGGTGAGCCTTGAAGTCAAATCGTGATGTTTCATGGACAGATTTAGAGGAGGGCCGGCACGAGCTATAACCCAAACATAAAATGGTGATTCAGACACAGTGGAAGATTTGAACCTTGATAGAACTATCACTTGAAGTTGGAGGAGGATCACCTTGATATTTTACTTCACTCAAAGGAGGAATTTTTGGGAAAGTGTGAACGAATTCTACAGTTAACTAGACTGAGGTTAAAGTTGGGTTCATAAAAAATTGAGTTACTCCTCTAATGAGTTAATATTTTGGGCCGAAACCTCGATTGCTTACCCTTAACACCAGTCTCTATGTGCAAGTCAACATTGATCAAGCTTGCTGTGAAGTGTGCAGCTGGGATTTAATTTACGATATATCCCTGAGTTACTGCTGCTAACTCAACCATTTGGTGGATGGAAGTTTTTGTTAATGAACGTGATGATTTTATTGATAATTTAGAGTAATTATTATTTCAGATGGATGTGTCATTCATTCACTCAAATTATGGTACTGATCTACTTAAATTTAAGTCGAGTGGGTCCATTGACCCTCTACGTTTCTATCACGAATGAGTTGCTATAATGTGAGAACGGTTTGAGAATCAAGATAACGTGAATTATTGAATAAAACCAAATGAAATTTTACACTGAAAAAGAACAAAGGTGCTTGTATATTTACAATTTATTGAAGAAAACCAAATGAAATTTTACATATCATGAGCTGATGGGTGGCTGGTGGAGCCAGTTGTTGGTCTTAGGACTAGGACACGGTGGGTGGATCCGAGGGAGAAGTCGGTGGGTTGGCCGGGGGTGGTGCAGAAGTAGCAACAGTGTCGATTTCTACCTTCATGCCTTGGTTACAATGTCTTCCACAAACGAAGTACCTCTTGCCTGGAGAAGAAAGATTTATGACTGTTGAGCCTCCAGAAGAAGTACTCATCGGGCTGTTTACTCGGCATGAGTCAAAATCAGGTTGTGAGACTTCTCGGACATCATGAGTAAACCCGTAACGGAAAACTTCATGGAC
This sequence comes from Nyctanthes arbor-tristis, assembly GCA_963692815.1. NCBI lineage: Eukaryota > Viridiplantae > Streptophyta > Magnoliopsida > Lamiales > Oleaceae > Nyctanthes > Nyctanthes arbor-tristis. The sequence continues at coordinate 7,256 of CAVNYN010208009.1, read as the reverse complement.
AATTAGAAACCAACAATTAGAAAGAACAATGCAATATCTCATTTCATACGAAACATTTTCAGATTCTCACATCCTTTCACTTTATTACTACTTGAAACTTTTCTGATTCTTATAAAAATACTTACTCAAATTATCTCCTACAGAGAACGTTCGGGATGATGCCCAAGATTGCAGATCAGTAAACTGATCCCAGCTACCACCTGGAGCGCCCACGGTTTTGTTTGCTGCCATAGCCAGTTTTATGAGCATGGCTAGAGCAGCCAAACTCAATAATGCTTTTAGCATTGGCATTTCAGTAGTCACACAAAACAGCTCAAACAAAACTGCCTATTTAGCTATTGTCTTGGGTTTGGTTTAGGGCAAAGGAATTAGTTCTATTTATTATATGTCCAAACTAAGGTTGATGAAGCAATCTTTGGAAATTCGTTGAAGATAGTTTGAGTTGGGAAACATGAGAGGATGTTACTCGTGTCATTTTCTTCAAGTTGACTAATCTTTAAATGAATCTTGAGACATTCCTCGATGTCCAGACCCAGAATTCCACCTATGCCAAGGCTTTAACCTCTATTAGGTGGATGCTTTTTTTTATAAACATAATAGAAACCGAATAGTGAACAATTGAGTAGTATTCGTGTATTTCATTTGAACATGTCCTATGAATGATTTGATTGCATAAATTTGACGTCGCTACTTGAGATTACTATGATCTTTTCCAAGCATTAAAAGAAAAATATATATATATATCTTATAAATTACTAAATTGCACGATAAACATAATTATGATCAAAATATGTTTGAATGCATCAGAAATTCACTTCCCCGAGTTAATCTTCTGCAACAATTTATACCTTTACATTAACGTCATTAATTAATTGGCATAGTCTGTGTTTTAGACACGAACACGGTAAATATACTCACAAGATCATTTTTCCCTTTATTTTAATATGATATTGACATTCAAATTTCAATACCAAGAATTATAAAAATATATACTTATGCGAGGTGGGTCAACACTATAGTAAATATTTTTAATCTTGACTTTGTAATTATTAGTTTTTAGATTATAAGAAATGTAAGTATCTTTTTCATTTTTTTTTTAAAGTATAAGAAATACAAGTATTGAATGCATGGCAATTATTTAGTAATGAAGAAATATTATGTTATTTGTGTTTTAAATTGGAATCATTTCTTATCATGTAAGGCACAATTATGATGACAGGTGAAGATCATAAAATAGGCTGATTGATATGATTTATGATTCTGAGAATATTTTCTAAATTGGATTGAAGATTGAACTCAGCATTATGGAACACAACTACCACAGAGAAAATATTTTATAAATTGCAGTGAAGGTTGAAATATCATATACTGGAGAAAATACTGTTGTCATATACATGGTCCTAAGAAGTGTAAATAGTGAAAAACGACAAATTATTCAGTCCCCAAAACTAGTAAAACGCTGGGTTTTTTTTTTTTTTTTTGTGCAATGAAACTTAAGATAGAAAAATTAATTCATCACAAAGAGATTATGGCATGTGTATAGAATTAGAATGTGTGAAAAAACTAACATTTTTATGTGAACCTGAAATTGGTTAAATGTTTAATTGAAAAATATTTGGCATCTGTACCAAGTTATATGTGTCAATTAAGAAAATAGACGACTGGATGAAATTGAAAAGCTTGAGGCAATTTCCGTATGATCAAAGTGTGAATGCTTAAAAAAAATTAAAAAAAAAATTAAAATTAAAAAGAAAAGTAAAAATTAAAAAAATCCCAGTAACTCTCTCCAAAAACTATGACCAACATAACTAGGCATAAGGCACTTGGGTGCAACAGATATACACCAACCAGTAGGAAACTCCAGATAATTAAACTATCTAACAATGGAAATTCACTATATCATCAGGAATGACAAATTTTAGAAAGAGAATTAGCAGCTAGAGGATTGAGACATAGTTAAACAGACCTGTCTGAAATTCTTTCCCATGCCTGGTGTTCTGGTTTTCATCTTATAGGTTAGAAGAATAATCATCAGCAGATGCGGGGAAACCCAGCTATCCTTTTCTTCTGCTGTCCAGTTTTTCTGTTTCTGTAGAATGAGCATCTGTCCCTGGTATAAATGAGCTGTAACATCATATAATACTCTCTACTTCAATGTCTAATCAGATTGCAGTTTGTCACTCAAGACACGGATGATCTGAGTTGTATAAAATTTTCGGCCTCCTCTGTTCGGCCCAAACGAGTAAGAAGACAGATTATGCTTGAGTAATGTTCTTCAGATGCTTTGATTTTGTACTTCTGAATCATGAGCAAAAAAAACTCGCATGCTTCATCTGCAAACCCAGCTTGTTCACAGATATGCAGAACCACATTAAAAGTGAAGGGGTTTGGGGTAAAACCATCAGATAACATCTGCTTGAAAAGATGTAGTGCTTCTTCATGATGACCATTATGTCCATAAGCCTCAATAATGGAGGTCCATGTCATTGAGCCTTTGACCAGAACTGCATCAAAAGCCAACTTTGCCTTATTAATTGCTCCACAATTTCCATACATTTTCACAAGTTCTGCGGAAATAAATGGAATAGATTCAATATCTTTCTTCAAAACTTGTCCATGGATCTCTCTTCCTAGTTTCTGAACTCCAAGTTCACTGCAAACACTCAACATCCTCGAGATTGTGACTGAATCTGGCCTGTGCTTTGACAACTGCATTGACCGAAAAACACTCAGTGCTTTATGTAGGCAACGGCATCCTATGTAGGACTCAATCATAGCAGTCCATGCTATTACATTCTTGTTCTCCATATTATCAAAAACTCTCACAGAATATTCTAAAATACCACAGCCCGAGTACATCATCATTAGGGAAGTAGCAACAGATACGCTTGGAAGAAATCCATTCTTGACAGCATAAGCATGAACCACTTTCCCTTTCTTCAGTTCCTGCAATTTGCCACAAACAGGAAGAACCGTAGCAACCGTGACTACGTCAGGCTTGAACCCTTCCTGCTGCATCCAAATAATTGATCTCAAGGCCTGCTCAAGCCTCCCATTTGCAGCATAACCAGACAAAATAGCAGTCCATGAAATAGTATTTCTCTCCTCGATCCATAGAACACTTTTCTACCAGATACCATATCGCCACATTTGCAATACATATCAATCAAAGAAGACTGAATAAACAACTGCTTTGAGTATTCCTTTGTCTTGATCACATATGCATGAACCTCCTGGCCAAGCTTCCGTGCCCAAACCTCCCCAATCACTGGTAGAATACTAGTTATTACAACTGAATTTACTTCCAACCCCTCCCGTACCATCGCCCTCATGCACTGCAGTGCTTCCCTTTGCAGCCTATTATGAGCAAACCCAGCTATCATTGCTCCCCATGCTACCACATCCCTCTCTTCAATCTCTTCAAATATAGCTCGGGCCAGTTTAATCTTTCCACACTTGAAGTACATGGCTATCAAACTAGTCCTAATTATATTACTACCTAACAAACCATTCTTCATCAAGAGTGCATGAGTTTTGAGACCTTGCCGAAATGCTTTAGCCCCTGCAAGACTCTTGATCAAACAAGAAAAGCTATAGACATTCATGTCCACACTGGAAGCACGCATTTCAGAGAATGCCCCCAAAACTTCACGATAATTACGCCTACCCAACACCACATTGCCCCTAAGGAATGCATTCCATGCATAAACATTTGAACCACCCATTTTATCGAACATCTTCTTCGCATCCACAACGGATCCACAACTAGCATACATATGAACAAGCTTCGTCTGTAAAAACTCATTCTTTTCAAGGCCATTAATTCTTATATGGGCATGAACTTGTCTTGCTGCATTCAAATCTTTCAGCCTAACGCAAGCGGCAATAAGAGACGAAAACGTGGTAGCATTTGTGGGGATGCCACGTTGGTCTAGGTAATCCAGTATAGCAAGTGCTTCTTTGAGCTTGTTTTGGTGAGCAAATCTTTGAATATCTTTGTAAATCGCATGTGGGTTTCTTGTATGAATTGGCAAGCGATCAGGGAAAGCATCTCTTTCATGGAATGTTTTGGGAATTCGTTTTGGAGGAGGGAACGAATGAATTGTCCTTGCCGAAAACACTTTGGCTTTGAAGGAGCGGCGGCAATTTATAGAGTGAAGAGGAGTGCAAGATGTTTCTAGTTGAGGTTTCAGAGTGAAACTGCTACTGGTTAGAATCTCCATGAGCAATGCAACATTGTGTGCGCTTGCGACCTCCCTTATCCTTTGATATTATTGTGAAGCATACAATTTGGTGAAAAGATTTTGTTCTGTTCAAGTGGCAACCAGAAACCATGATCTTACTATAATCTTTGTGTTTTTGTTTTAAAAAGCTTGTATAAATCTCCTCTAAGTCTCGTTTAAAATTTGAAATTTCGGCTCTGGCACTTCATCACATCTTATGTTTTATAATACTTTTATTATACTTTATCACACATTTATATACATAAATGCGTCTAGACTCAATTATATACATAAATGCGTCTAGACTCAATTTTGACCTCGACACCTTTTTATACATTATTATGCTTTTTATTAGAACTTCTATAACTAATCAAAGTAGAGAATTTGTGTTCAGTTGAGACTTCATTTATCCTTCCTTTTTTTTCATATTTAACAAGTACTACCTCCGTTTCAATTATTTAGTCATATTTATTTTTCATAAAGATTAAAGATTGTATTGGAAAAGACAATTATACAATAAACTTCGTAAAATATCCTTATTTAATTAGTAATATATATTAAGAATAGTAGTATTGAAAAAGATAAATATTTTACATTTCTAAAGTTATATGGAGATATAATTGTGAATGAATGCAAAAAAGACCAAATAAATGAAATATCTTAAAAAGGAAAATGTGACAAAATAATTGGGACCGAGGTATTAAAATTTTGTAGCGGGAAAGTGATATATATAATAAAAAAAGTGAGAAAAATAGTAGAAAAGGAATTAAAAAATAAAAATTGTAAAATATATCAAAGATACAGGGCTCATCTAGCTAGAAGTCTAGAACACTACTAAAAGCTACGAAAATAGGCCATAAAATTTAAGCGAATGGTGAAGGAGCCCTAGGCGAACACGCGAATAGTAATAAGTTCCCCTTTGCTAAATGATAAAGAAAGTTGGAATCTATTGGCTTTAAGGTGTTTGCAAAAATTTTCAAAAAAGGATCTTTATAATAAGACATTTACAAAATCTTTTACAAAATACATTGACTTCACTATTTTACCCATGTATATTATATTTTATGTGATTGAGGAAAAAATGATTTTAAGAATAAAATGGTTAATTTTCCCTATTTTGTAAAAAATTTTATAAAAATTTCCCTAAAAATTGCAAGACTCAATTTTTCCGAAACTTGCAGCTTGCACGCTTAGTTTTTTTTTTTTTTTTTTTGGCAAACAAGCTTGCATGCTTAGTTGGATGGGCAAAAGTTAGTTTCTAAAAAAACAATAATAATAACAAATAACCATTACCCACAAATGTACTTGTTAGAAAATTTCTGGAAACTTGCATCATCCAACTACCTTATTGGAAAAATTCCCAGCACTCAGTGCTTTAGACAAACAGAAAAAAGACAAGTAAATATAAAGTCTCAATTAAACAATAAACCAAGCCTCAGTATCCACTCATCAATGCCAGTTCGCCTAGAGTATCGAATTCAATACCTCAAGTACCAAAAACTATTTCAATACGCTGCTAAATTGAATGGTATAGAAATCTTGCAAAGGATGTAATTTCATGCCACTTAAACAGTAAGCTTGAAAGAAGCCACCAATCTCAGAGTGCTGATCTTCAATGTTTGAATCCCGGGTTACAAACATATGAACTTCAAGTTACAATAGCAAGGAGCACATAATCTTTCCAAGTTATTTTACATTATCTTAAAATACAAGGACTACATAATATATGAACTTCAACAGCTGACAAGAGTCGAATGTTATACATGTACTACACATAAAAACAAATGAAGAAATTCTTCATCCGGGAATACTTGTACATTATCAGTCATTGTAAAATCAGTAACTGCAGATGGTATATTGCATCCACTGAACTCAAAACAAGAAGAGAAAAGACAGTCTGCTTTAAAAAACTAAAAACAAATTAGATGCACCCAAAGAATTGTTCCAAGGAGGTAGAGGTGTAAACGTTGGCAGCCGTTGCTTCAGGCTTGACAGGAGAAATGTGAAGCTGATACTTGATGAATCTCTGAAATCAATAATAAACATCATAAGCAAGATGTTGGCAGAAAGAAAATGAAAACCAAAAGAACACGCAGAAACCCTTTGTTAAACAGATTCTTCAAGCATGCACTTCACTTATCTAACTAGATAAATCATATAAATTTACAAGTTGATAGTGATACATGAACATGCAAGATTTCGTATAGGATTACGGTCAATGAAATTATGGTTACAAGAATTATAAAGTATTGTGATATTTATCACAGCGGGCAGCAAATTCACTGTCCTTAAGATGGCTCCCTTTGAACTTGCATCATTGCTGAGTTTTTGCTTATTTTTGTTTCTAATAGAACAAAGAATATAAAGGCAAAATGGAACTTGTGTTCAAGGTTGTAGACTTCAATTTGGTTCCATTCAACTTGAAAGAAAGTTTTGATCTCAAGCCAACTCAGCATAACCCATATTAGTTCCAGAACCATCACAAGTCTTACACCAAAGCCCCTCATGCAGCATGAGCTTTGCAAAATAACAGTTTGTTGGGTTGAGCAGAACATTAAATAGAACACACTTCTAAGCCTAATTGCCCCTGAATGATTCACAGAACACTGAGTAAAGGCATTTGACACTCGATGCCACTTCTATCCTACACTTGCCCACTACTCCGAAATAGCAATAAAGCAAACGAGAAAAAAAAATAAATACCAAATACGTAGGAAAAAAATTCACCCAGGTCTAAAGTCTAAACACCAACATTAACTATTAAATTTTCTCTACACAAAAATTGATACAGCTTCAGACTAATCCAATGATGGAAAATTAAAGCACCAACCCTTTGCTAGAAGAAGTAAATTATACTCGGTCCATATATAAAACTTTGGTTCTAAAATTTCTCATTCAAAGCCAGAAAGTGAAAATGAGTCAATAACATCTTTATGTCCCTTGTTCACACACACACACACACACACACACTCTCTCTCTCTCTCTCTCTCTCTCACACACACACACACACACACTCTCTCTCTCTCTCTCTCA
>CAVNYN010208004.1:0-45121 GCA_963692815.1 Nyctanthes arbor-tristis | reverse complement strand
ACTTTTCAAGAATACGCCTATATTGCTTACGTGCCTCTGAAGATTCAACCATAGACAGCACCCTGGAAATGGCCTCTTCAATGGCTGCATCAACTTTCTGCTTGCGGAACACCTTAAGAATGTCTTCATCCTCTCTTTCCTCGAAGAACTCTGAGTCATTTCTAAATCCCCGCAGACCAACTCCTCGACGGCGCCACCTTAGCACAACCTTCTCTAATATACTAACTGCCCAGCATACCTTATAATATTTCCTGACATGATACCCTCTGACATGGGCCTGCCATGAAAAGAACTATAAAAGCGCCCCGTCTAATTGCTCACAACTAATAATTTATTAAAATCCCTTGCGAAATTTAGTTACTTTTTGCTATTGTGATGCAATTTCCATTATTTTTTTCCCTGGACAAGGGTGATCAATAGAACTATAAAAGCGCCCCGTCTAATTGCTCACAACTAATAATTTATTAAAATCCCTTGCGAAATTTAGTTACTTTTTGCTATTGTGATGCAATTTCCATTATTTTTTTCCCTGGACAAGGGTGATCAATAGAACTATAAAAGCGCCCCGTCTAATTGCTCACAACTAATAATTTATTAAAATCCCTTGCGAAATTTAGTTACTTTTTGCTATTGTGATGCAATTTCCATTATTTTTTTCCCTGGACAAGGGTGATCAATAGAACTATAAAAGCGCCCCGTCTAATTGCTCACAACTAATAATTTATTAAAATCCCTTGCGAAATTTAGTTACTTTTTGCTATTGTGATGCAATTTCCATTATTTTTTTCCCTGGACAAGGGTGATCAATAGAACTATAAAAGCGCCCCGTCTAATTGCTCACAACTAATAATTTATTAAAATCCCTTGCGAAATTTAGTTACTTTTTGCTATTGTGATGCAATTTCCATTATTTTTTTCCCTGGACAAGGGTGATCAATAGAACTATAAAAGCGCCCCGTCTAATTGCTCACAACTAATAATTTATTAAAATCCCTTGCGAAATTTAGTTACTTTTTGCTATTGTGATGCAATTTCCATTATTTTTTTCCCTGGACAAGGGTGATCAATAGCTGTACTTGCCTCAGGGAAGTATCAATGGTAAAAGTGTTATTTTTTTCTAACCAGTGAGTTGAACAAATAACGTATTCTGTTAAACACAACTGTGCCTGCAGAATCGCTTATTTAGCTGAGTCAAAATTTTCCAGAGCTTTACCTCTTTCACCTGAAACCCACCCTCCCCAGGGCTTCTTTTTATCTGTGCGCTCAATCAAGAGGACTCCGTCAGGAGTGGAGTTTTTTCATCTCTGGCCTTTAGATTTCTACATGTAACAGAAATTTAACCCTCAACTGTTTTGCTACAAACTCCGCATTCTCTACCAGTAAATCTAATAGGGATACTTCTTACTAAATTTAGAGGACTTGTTGCATCTTTTAGGATTAGAAAATAAAAATATTAAATGACAGAGTCTGGTAAAGGAAGCATCTAACGTGATTGGATTGGACTCATCAAGTTTCTTACACCAGGTAGTAGAAAGAAGAACAGTTCAAACTCTTGTCGTCTGCAAGTAATATAATAGAGAAAAAGTAATGCACCTGTATCTTCACTACTTTCTGGCGGAATGCAAGGAAGTTCTTCCGCCCTCTCCAGCCTCGATATTTCTTTTGAATAGATAAAGCAGCCGAGTTGTAGTCACGTACATTACGGAATGCTAATTTTGATGCAGCCAAAAGGCCCTCAACATCATTTGATAATATACTGTACTCATCTCCACCAGCATCAGCAACGGCAACTTTAGCTTCTCTCTGTTGCCTTTTCCTGAAAGAATGTGCGCGAAATGCAGACTGAATACGTGCAGCAGCTTGAGAAGCATTCCGCACTGCAGCTAAGGTATACTTCAGGGAGTCCTCATCCCCATTCGTAGTGGAGCTTGTATTTGATATGCTATTTACTGTTCTTTCTGCTTCCAAAGCAGCACATCCTTTAGACAGCTCACTTTCTGCCAGTGTGAGGGATGAGAGATGGCCAGTTAAGGCCATTTCTGAAAGATAACCCGCAAGTCCCTGATGCCCACATCTAGCAGCAATGTATGCTGGATTTTTACCAGTTGGATCCTGTGAAGTAGGGTCCGTAACTGCCCCAGCATCAGCACCACAAGCTATGAGTGCCGCAACCATTTTTTCCCTGTTATAAACATAGAATTTGAAGTCAGTCATGCTTTCCAACACTAATAAACACGGTTTATTAGAGAAAACATTCCATTCACAGGTAGCAGGAAGGTCATTTTTTTATCTGCCTTCTTTCACAAAATTGACCAGATTCAATAGAAAAGAACATATTATGGATATTTGTGGTATCAGGTTATGCATAAAAATTACCTCGACTGAATACTTCATAACGTATACTTCTAGTATATGTGATATATTATACTATTGGAAACTCGTTTGAAGAGGGAGTAAAATTTTAACTTAATTTAGTTGCAAGTACCACTGAGGCTTCAAGACATCAGGAGTTCCAGTTATTTATTGTTCAACTTTTCCAATATAATTAAAGAAATTATGTAATACTTTAAAAGTTATCGTTTCAGTTACTGTAATTTCTGAAAGAAGTCGAAGTGCAACTTAATTGAATAAGAAGTGACGTCTCATGAAACTATTAGATATTCTTGAAAATGGAAAGAGCATTTTGCAAAAACTAAAATAAAATTACCTCCCAAAATGTGCAGCCCAATGAAGTGCAGTCCACCCATTGATATCACGGAAATTTATACCGACTCCAGAATTGAGGATGGGTTGCAATGCCCATTCAAATCCCAATCCTGCAATCATGTGTATAATCCCTTGTTCTTTCTTAGATAAAGAACAGTCGAGCTTTGTATCCTTTTTTAATCTAGATGAAAGCCAGAACTCCAACTTGTCTTTCAGAAGTTCTTGTAGAAGCCAATCAATAGTGTTTGATGATGTACAATTGCCACCAAGAAGAGTGTCAATAATTTGGTTCCATGAGTCTTCAGCCATACTAGGCTTGCTCAATGCATCAATTCTTGATTCAGGTTCATCTCCTTTCTGTACTGACCGGTCAGACAATAGCATCTGAACAAATCTGACAAGCAACAAGAGTTCTGGGCTCTTGCTAGTCTCTATTTCAGCGATGTTATCATGTGTGCAAACACTAGGCTTGGCACGATATTCAAACTCCCTAACTTCACTGCACGACTCCCGATTTCCTGAAGTAACGCAAAGAGTGACTTTTCCAGGCAAACAAGGAGGAACTTTGCAACGGATAACACCTTCCTGAATGATCTGGACAGGAACTTCAACGTCGCCAAACATACAAGCCCATGCACACTCTGAAGGACTGCAGAGGAATGAACCAACAATAACAACCTGCAAAGTAGAATTTGAACCCTGAAACTAGCTTCAAAGATCAATGGGACTAGGAAACTCCAGAAGGAAGGAAATCTGGAGCAGATAAAAGTTGAATTCCTAGATTTTGCACTGTTATATGGCAAGAGTTAAGCACATGTTTATATCCATTATCCAAGAGCAATTATAAAAACAACCATAATAATTTTCGGCAAGAAAACTTCTGGGAATTTCTAACATTCAGTCAGTTCCTGGTAGTTTGTAGACTGCTCCCCCTCCCCTATCCTTGTTAACAGGTTATTTACATCGTTATCTTGTTCTTGCCCTACAAGGAATTCAACTTCTTTTAAGTTATACACTACGGAAGAAAATGAATCCTCATGACACTATGTCCCATATCAAATAGACAACAACCGAAGGCACTTTCAGCCAACAATACACTCACATAAAGCAAGAAAGCAGATGACAAGTAATGAAGTGCATCCAAATGTGCAAGTGAATGCTGTAGTAACCATGTAGTCCAACTGAATTTGATACGAATATGAAGTAGCTAACCTCCATTATAATTAAAGAATAATCATCCACCTGGAAAGAGGCATGTCGATTGGTTGGGGGGGGGGAGTGTTTTTTGGTTTTCTTTTCTATGTTCTATTTATACATATTCTGCAATGAGGCAACTTCTTGGCTCTCTGGCATTTAAGGCTTCAAAGGTAATGCCTTAAAAATGCTAAAATAATGATCCTGATCCTTTAAGAAAGCAATGCCATCAAGTAGAACAAGCATTACTTCCTTCTCACTGAATATGGATTATTCCCATATTTAAAATACAAAACATTTAGGCTTAATTTTAAGATAAGCTATTCCAAGACATGCTCAACTGACAAATATTCTTTTGATCCATAAAATGAAAATAAACATATCAACCATGGCCGTGCCAATATGTGAGAAAGAGCTCTATTCAACAATGTAGAAATGACATAAGCAGACTGACCAAGCACAACTTAAAGTTGCTAAATGTTGATCATCAGCTGGGTGGAAATTCAAAGTCATTTGAGCAACATTGAAGATGAACTAATCATAGTAATAAATCAGCTACTACACCTCTCCAGAGTGAAATATAACAGTTCATTTAAAATGAAAAGTGGTCAGACTTCCCAACCTCTAAGGGTAAACAAAAAATATCCTCCAGCAGATATACAAGAATAAGGCAATCCAAAATATGGAAATCTGGGGATAAAAGATTTTATGTTCCAAATATCTATAAGTAACCCACGCATTACCCGTAAATATTACAGGCTTGTGTAATATAAAATACAATTGAAACATTCTATGACTCATGAAATAGCTTCTATTCACCTTGGCATCATCAGAGGAATAACACCATTCTGGAGATATCTCACGGATTGTGAACTTCTGCTTTTGGGAAATGGTCAAACTCAAATTTTCTTGAAAAGGAACTCCAATCTGATCTGGATCAAATAATGTACGATGACAGTCCAGATCAGTTCCGTAAGTATTCACTGCAAGAGGGAATATGGAGGATTTTAATATGAAAAAGTTTTTATCTACATTAAATTCAAGAATCTGAGTTTGGAATGGAAATTTTTCCTTGCAATTGCAAAATCTTACATGCATGGCCACAACCTTGTCCACCAAAGTTCAACCAGTTGTAACTTTCTTTCCCCCCTGCTGGTATATCCAATGATGGATTAAGCAGCATTCCCTGTTAGAACCAATATGTCACCATATCAGACAATTGGATAGCCTGAATGTGTTAAATACCACCAAACATATTCGTTGCATAGTGGAAAGTGAAAATTTGTTTTCTACTGCTTCTGGCTGTTTGTTAAGAGTATCTAACATGTCCTACATACCCCCAGACACATTTCTGTATCAACAGACATAATATAAAGTATTGCTAGTAGCTTTTCAGGTTCATTATGTATACATCCACAGAATATTCACGTTATTTATTACCATGGTTATTTTCTTGTCCATAAGTGCAACACTTCTTGCCAGTTTCCCATTAGTGTTCATCCATGTTGTGGAGTTTCTACTTATAGTGTTCAACTAATTCTTTAAGAAAGCTGGTCAATGATCACATCAATTAACCATTATCTTAATTAGAAATCAAGCCAATGATCATGTCAATTAACTGTTATCTTAATTCATTTAAGCCTATATTCATTTCAGAAGAGGTTAATCTATTTGACAATCAAACAAAAGAAAAGAAGGGCCCACGACAGAGATCAACAAATTATCCACACAGAACACAGCTGAAAATTCGTTAAAAAATATCAAGCTCAGAACCTATACAAAACAGTATGGGCTTAATGACCTCTTTATACAGCTCGCTTTTTCGTATGCCCAAGTCAAGGCGTAAACCCTGATCAAATGAACAGTGAACACCTTGCAAAAGGAGAGCCACCAAGTCTGCTTTTGAAACCACTGCTTACCATGTCATGAATAATACTCATGTCTTAAACCTATCTAATCTCCTTTACTAAAGATCCATCACCAAATTTTTATCTCAGCTGTGCTCACTGTATGCATATGATTTTTTTTAACAGAAAGTTTCAATTCTGCCAAAACAGATTTACAATCCTTGGAAAAGATGGTGTAATAGAAAATAAAATAATTGAGAATTTAAATTGCTTTTTCTAGAAAAATCCAGGTAGGCATGATTTTTTGTTCACTGTCCACAAGTAGCAAACTGAATTATACTACTACCTGAAGAGAGTTGAATGTTACCAATCAACAGTAGTACTCCCTCCGTCCCACAAAGACATACTTGTATTCCATTTTTGTTGTCCCACAACGAGAGACTACTTTCCATTTAAATTGTACTTATAGTCTTGTTTTTCTTTTTGGATTGTCCCAAATATATAGTCTTGTTTCTAACTTGAAGAGTTACTTTTTGTTTTTTATTTTATTTTATTTTATTTTATTTTTTTTTGTTTCTACCAAAATAACCTTCTTTAATATGTTTAGTAATAACAATTAGTTTTATTAAATAAATATATATTGGAAAAACCATTTGTAGAATTTACTTTTCCAATAACTTCTCTTAATCTTTTTGAAAAAGCAAAGTGGACTATATATTTGGGACGGACGGAGTAATTAAAATATTAGTTTTCATATATGCCCCATTTAATGTGCATTGTTATCAACAACATAAAAACATTAAAGCGAAATAATTAGTAAATTTTAGGGCATATCAAGAAAATGATTCTAAAATTTACTTTTTCAACAACATTAATTGAGTCTTTTTAAATCCTTGTGAAAATGACTACAGGTGTACCTTTGTGGGACCGAGGGAGTATAAGCAAAAATGTTGACACTTAAAAAGGGAGAAGTATATTATTTCATTTGCCATGCTTAATATCACAAAATAATTATAGTTCATATATTAAAGAAAAGGAACAATTTGTAGGAAATATGAAATAACTAATAGATACTTTTCTCACGTTTTCATTCAACTTGTGCTCATACTTTACTTGTGTCTCAACATCAGGCAACCCCTTAGAGCTATCTACAATTTCTTCCCAAATATTGGCTTCCGCCCAGGGATGTTGATAATGATTTTGAATGCTGTCCCCTGCAAAGTTGCATAAGTTTAGCAGCCATTTCAGCACACTTCTGATTCATGGTGCGGCATCACCCATCGAAACCTCTTTAATCAAAGAAATAACAGGGGAATGAGATGCACCTGAGTGTCTTTGTGATAGAAGATTCTCGGAAGTTTGATTAGATAAGCCATAATCACGTAGCACAGCTTCAAAATCAATTGAATCATCATTCTGAATGTAAGTTGGATTAATTTCTTTCCCCATGTCATCATTTAAACTTAACTGTTGCTCAATTCTTCGCAATGCTTCAGTTAAAACAGGTTCTGATGAACCATCACCCTCCTGCGCTTGCTCAACATCTGATGCATTTAGCAGATGACTCTTGATGGTTTCATGAGAACTAATTTCCACTGATCCAGGACTATGCTTACTCTGATTTGGTTCATAAGATTCACAAATGATAGGGGAGGCATCTAGCTGCTGACTTGCAACAGAGGCAGGATCGGCATTTAGTATTGAAGAAGATAATGGTGAGGATTGTGATGTCAATCTAGCGTTCTGCGAGCCCTGTAGTTTAAAAAAGAAAGAAAGAAAATAGGAGGATCTTTTAAATAGAGCTTAAGCTACAATAACAAAGATCACACTTTTAGTTACAGCCATTGTGCACGGAAGCCAATCATCATCCATAGAAGCTAAATGAAATACATGAAACGAAAATCCACATGTGAATCTTGAACTTTGAACAAACTGCCGACCCACGAAGACTCTCCCACCGGGGGCGGAAGAATCAACTTATTCTGATTAACCATGAAAAGTATATTCTGCTGCATCAGTAGAAAAGATGGCTAGAACAGAAATTCGGTTTAAGGCAGTCAGGTAAGTCACTGCATCCTTTTGCAATAAGTTATGAGTTTTACTTAGGCAGAAGACTGAAAGAGTAAAATTTTTGAGTTTGAGTCAGTGCCATATTGACACAGGTCTTACTCATGCATTTCAATTTTCAGAGATTACTGTAACCAAAAAGAAAAAAACAAGTGGGAAGAACAAGCACAAGAAGTGCAGGTAACTATAATTAGTCTATGAGCTTTCTAAAGGATAAGGCTTCAACACGACTCACCTTACCAATATCTCTGTAGTGGACGAGAACAATGTGCTCGTAGGCCCTGCTCAAAAAGAAAGGAAAAAAGAAACATGAAAACAGCAACAGTTTTAAGTGTCTAACCAACTTGACATTTAAGTGTCTAACCAACTTGCATGTAAGAACGATAACACTTGATGTATTGCAGGAAGGTTATCAGGTGGAGCATTAATTAGACCATTTTTTTTTCCCATCCTTGTGCACTGAAAAACCACACTCACCAAACTAATAGCTTCACAGAAGTTCTATTACTAAGGTGGGAAAATTAACACCAGATAGATGTCCAAACTCACGGGTCTAACATCCAGTAGCTGCGTCTCTGGAATTTAGGATTATGCAGTCCATGAGCATAATAGCAAGTAAGAGCTTCCATATTCCCAACCTAGCACAAGAAAAATGTTTGTTAACAAAGCAATATTAAAAGGATGAAAATAATGAACTCCACAAATTTAGACAAGGTTTTGTTGCACAGTGTAGACAGGAGCATGAGTCAATAATTGGAAAAATTGTTATGAATTTTCTCAAGTGACATGTTTTTCACATAGGCTATGATTGATGATCTGGAGAATAGCCTTGAAGCTCTAATGCCACCTATGATGGCAATGGAAACATGGAACTGCATGAGGACAAAATATTGATATTTCAAAAGAGACTGCTTTTGCAACTATGGTGAACATTTATGATAATTTTTCAAATTCATTCATGTAAATCATGCCCTTACAATGAAAAGAAAGAGAAAGCTTTACAAATATTAGGAAATCTGGAAGTCTTGAGATTGTTTTCATGACTTCATGAAAGAAAGGAATTTTATTTATTTATTTATTTTCTATTGAAGTGTACTAGTTAACAAGGAGAGTGAAAATTCAAGAGGAAAAAAAAAAAGAAAAGAAAATGGTATTTGCAAGAAATGAAATCAAGGACTTTAGCAAGACTCAAATAATTAAAATGGCATTAACTCTCTTCTGCAGGTTTTAGGTTTACACTGGAACAAATGTAGATGAGAGTTCTCTTTATTTAATAAGAAGACTTCTTCAATCAATTGATTATTTTGATTAGTGGTAGTTTGTGATGAAGTAGAGACCACATGAGAAGAACAATAAGAACCTTAAGCCGTTCATGTGCTTCAGCAATAGTCCTCTGATCTCTCCTTCTACGCCAACTATGACCATCTCTGCGAAAATATTTTAGGACTCGTTTGTTGAACAGATACAAAGATCCACCTGTTCAAGTTTTTGAGATTAAAATAAAATATTGTATAATAGGCATACAAATGGTATAGAGTTCAAGAGTGTGAGAGTGAGAGTGTGTGTGTGTGTGTGTGTGAGAGAGAGAGAGAGAGAGAGAGAGAGAGAGTCATTACTAGCTGGCAGATGAGGGACTTGTTGAGCAATTTGGTGCTCCTCATGATTTTGTAGAATGAAAAGCACTTCAACTGGCTTTAGCCACCGAATTTGAGCTTCCCGAACAAGATAATTGATATCATATCCTGAAACCCGACAAATGGTTTACCCGCCCAATGTGCCATGAGCTATTAATTCAACTTAATTGTTATATCACAGAAATAGCAGCCCTCTGCCCTAGCCATAAATAATATTCTCACGTTGGAAAGAAAGAAACATGAAAGGAAGCAGCATTTTTCCATAAACAAATAACTGATCAGAAGAATCGACAAAAAGTTTGCTCCTTCGAATTTTTTTTTACTTTTTATTTTTTATTTTTTTGAAGGGAAGGAAGCATGCCAGATTTTCCTTTTCCCAGGGCTGCTCTAATGAATGCTTGTTAATCGGAAGAAGAAAAAAAAGAGACCCTTATTCTGTTGAAACAATAGCTGAGGAAGTCTTGCATCGACAAGCTGGTCAAAACACAAGTGCTATTGAAGGTTACTGGACTTTGAGCATTGGCGGAGCTAGGGGTGAGCTCTGCTGCGCAACCCCTTTTGGCCCAAATCCCTTTATTTTGCGTTATAAATATATTAAAAATGATTCCCTACACCCCTTTTTGAGTGTACTTTTTCGTCATAGCTATAAAAGAAAAATTTCAGTCAGGTGCAAATTGCAGTACATTCTCTTAAAGTGGTCCCTATCTAATTGTATATGCTTTTGATCAAGCCGGTTAACATGGTATACAGTAGCCAAACGTCTTGAGTTCAAGTCTTACTGCTACGCATTAAGTATCTGTGCATTAATCAAGCTGTGATGGGAAATAAATTCATCCTGCCTACACTTGTGGAACATGTTGAAGATACTATTAAAATGACAGACAGTATCTTCCATCTAATAGCTCAAGCACTTAAATCAAGTGACTTGACGCTCTTGAAATTTCTAAAATTGACTGCACTGTGTTTTCTGGCTAAAATAGAAGATATGCCCGTGTATGTAACTTGCCCCAAGTGCAAACAGAGATCGAACATACTCTTCAGTTGTCCATTGGCTAAACAGTGGCCATGCTTTAACAATGCTCAGGACTTTTCTAATGGCTTAGTCTCAATTTTTCTAAAGGAACTCGGATGTCCAGATCAAAAGTTCATGCCTTTGAAGGTATATCCATTATTTTATTAGCCAACGCATCCGACATCATTTATTATATTTCCTCCAACTACCAAAACAGAATTTTTTTCATGAGGTTGAAGAGATAAGAGCCACTATTAAAAGAACAGTTGAACACTATCAAATTTTAGTTAAACATGCTGTAAAGAACATTAAAAGCAAAAACACACTAGTAAGTAATTAAGCTTAAAATGTAAAACCATAAATATAATTCACTCCAAAACAAAATATTGGAATTACAGTGATTAACAAATAATCAAATTTATGTATCAAACTAAAATTAAGGCAGCACGGCAATCAAATTCACCTGCTTCCGTAGGAGCAGTAGTACTCTCAGAAGTGCACCAAATTTAGGCGATTCAGCAAAACTATAATGACCCAATACATGTACTTAAACAGCAAATAAAGCAATGAAATCAGCTCACCTGATTGCGTCGCAATCATAACTCGGGAAACGCTTAAACTGCAGAGATGGCAGCACTTCACTTCAGCTCAATTATTCGAGCGTGTCGTCGTCTGAACGGAATTCAATACACTCGGCAAGAGAAGACGACTAATTTGACTAGATAAACGGACAGGTCTGATCGGTCATCGGTAGTGCGTGTACGTCGAAAGAGACCATCTGAGACGAGGAATCTACTCAGTACTCACACTGTATAGTATATTAATAATATTAATATTATAGGATAATATACACAATATGATTAATTTCATTTTTGTCACACAAACCATGTGGGGTTGTACGTACACACATTATTGTCAACACGTTAATTTCTACCCCGCCTTTTCCCTTTTTGCTGGGGGATAAGCATGGAGGATGTGTAGGATGTCGTACACAAGTTTTTGAGGGTTTATGGACTGTTAAAAAGCAAAGAAGCTCGAGAAGCTATTTTGTGGTTGCTTTCTTTAGGACTATAAGCAGCAACAGTTCAATTAGATGCTAAGATTGTAGTAAATGCTATTTATAAGTATGAAGACAATAGATGCTAAGTATGCTAAAATTGAGGACATTAGCAGCTCTCTTCAGGGTCTTGTAAATTATTATTATACGATTACGTTTGCCCCTAGAAAAGCAAACATTGCTGCGCATAAATTAACAAAGAACGCTAGGATATTCCACAACCTTTGTACTAGGAATTTGGCACCCGAGTAGCTTCATAAAGAACTTGCTATTGATGTATTGGATGATCCAGTTAGTAATGAAAGTTAATTTCTCTTTTCCAAAAAAAAAAAAAAATTAAGAAAGTTAATTTCTCTTTTTCCAAAAAAAACAAAAAAGTTAATTTCTACCCCACCTTTTTCCTTTTTGCGGATAAATACATACACCATGTAAGTCTTTACAAGCATCATTACATTATTATTAAGGTAAATAATAATAATAATAATAATAATAATAATAATAAAGAAAACTAAGTTTAGCATTCGTCCTGTAGTGGTGCTTTATTTACACATTCTTGAACGATTAAAATTATAGATTTTGGTTTGAAAGTAATATTGTAAATTGAACCCTTGTTAAATTAAAAAATAATAATTTTTTTTATGTACCTATGTTTTAAAAATCTCTTTTTATTAAAATATAAAAATTAGCACGATTAATAGAATATTCTTTTTTATAATAATAATAATAATAATAATAATAATAATAGCCACTAGTGGTGGTAGGAAAACTAATAATGCCTCGAAAAGACATAGTGCAACCTTTGAGGATAAAATATTGCGGCTTAAAAATACAAGTTGATGGGATATCTAAGCTACGGTGTCCCAAAATCATTCACCACTCTCATTCTATGTACGTATCTCTCAGCTTTTATATCAATAAATATCCCAGTCTCTCGCTTGCAAACAAGTTGGAATGATTGACTTTCAAGCGTGTCCAAAACAAGACTCGTTACGCTTTCACACTGAGACAAGACTTTTATAATATGAAACCCTTTTGTGAAAGGAATCCGTGACATTGACTCCTTGTGCAAAAGAAATTGTTGATATGTATTCCCTAGCCCATAAAATCAAAGAAACCTTGACCACTAATAACATCCCAACTTGTTGCATATATACAAATACTAGTATACTGCATTTGTAGTGAAAATCTAACCTTGTTTCGATCGGTAATAAACGGCACGGACAACCATCACAAAAAATAAGACTGCACCATATATCAAAGGATAGTCAATTATCTATTCGTGTGATTCAAATACAACACAATACAATATAGCAAGACAAACAATCAAATAATAATATTTCATGGTTTAGCACCCCCATCCAACATCACAGAGACGGAAAATATGCGAGTGATTTTCCCTTGCACATATCATCAAAAGCACAAAAATAATAGTGCCAAAACACGTGGCAACAGACAAGGATTTTCCTATCAATATATGTGAAAAAAAAACTAATCAGCTTCTTCAAATGCTCAAAGAGAGTTTCGTTCTCTCAGATTAATACGTGTAGGTGAAGTGTATTTGTAAGGGAGAATATTGACAGTCGTGTATCATCCACGATGCATCACCACAGCAAAAGAATATTGGTGCTGCTCAAATCTACTGCCACAGTACACTGCAAGCGATGCCTTATAACAGCTTCCAGGCTGCAATTCCAGCAAAAAACTTAATCAGCAACTTCTCCACAAATAAATATCAAACGTTGCACTGCAAAAAATTGACAGCCTGAGTATCCTCAAGCTTCCGCTTTTATGGATACAAAGCAAGATGTGGACTCTATCCATGCTAACAGCAGAGAAATAATGAAAGTTGAATCTGATAGCCTAGCAAACATAGGTTAGCTAGAATATTTGCTTGAAATTATCAACTTAAAACATCCATCCTCGATGGAAAAATATCTGATCGTCAATATAGGAAGTACGTCTCTTTCGGCAATTCTCCACAAACAAACCTTATTTTTTGCATTTCAGAGTCCCAAGCAACTATTATTTATTTTCTGGTTCTGTATACACCAGCTAGGATAATAATAGACTTTAATAGTGCTTACACTTCAGAACTAAGTCTAGCAAAAATATAGTCAAGTTTGCAAGTTTCTAGAGACAAAAAGATATCTACGGATTTGCAAACTTAAACATCCATCCTTCATGCAAAATATTTCAGTGTCAATAGACAGTGGTGAAGTATGTCTCCATCTGGTAATACCAAATTCTAACAAATGGATTTTGTTTTGGCACACAGAGCCTCGGTCAACTACACTATGTAGTATAGAGTTCTAATAAGCCGCTTAGCAAGCATAGGTTAGTTGAAATAAAGATGACAGCCACAGGCTTGTTACGGCAGCTACAGGCTTGCTAATTTGAAAAGACAAGGAAATCTACAGGTTAAAGAACTCAAAAATTCATTCAAAATGAAAAATCTCTCAGTAACAACAGTGGAAGTATGTCGAATCTTTTGAAAGGCTCTTATAATCCTACTGTAACATATCCCAATTTTGAATTTGCAGACTAGTCATTAATTTCTACTAAAAACTATTTACTTCCAAATATTGTTAATCATGCTTACATGAATTCTTTAAGCTTAGCCATACACACCACTGGAAACCAAAAAAAAAAGACTACAAACCTGGGCTTTTATCCACGGTTTTCAACACTTAGGAGAGCAGCAATCCTAAGTCAAAAATTTTAAATTTCAACCATGGCCAAGAACCGTTTCATATGACATTCTTTTCTCATTGTTTTCTAATTCGGTGTACAGTCAATTGGATAACATTCTCCATCAATGAACTGCTGGCTGTTTATTGCTACTATCAAACCTTTCAGAGCCCCAGATGCACATAGAATTCAATTCAGTTTGGCATTCTACCATGCATAAACTACATTACATGGCGCATCACTATAGCCTTGAAATTGAAGCCAATAACAAACAAACAAAGATGTGAATGTACGAAATCTCCCTAGAAGAAGCTGAACGGTGGAGTTTGGATAACTAACCAGAGACAAATCATTGATATATTAACCATGCAGCAGAAAAAAAGAAATTGATAGTAAAATGATAGGACTTCAACAAAGTGCTTTAAACTTTTTCATTTTCAGAAGTCTACAATGGCCAGTTTCAAACAATCACATCTTCAAGTGGGAAGATAATGCTTTCCAGTAAACAATCACATCTTCCTTGAGCAGTAATCTCCATGGAGAAAGGTTTACTGTGCTTAAAGCAATAAATATTAAGCTATCTATAAGCAGAATAAGCTAAACATGCTCAGCTGAAACGGACGGGGAAAAAAAAAACCAACCGACTTAAATTCAACTCTTTTTTTAGTAGAAAAACTAAAACTTCCAACCGGAGTTTAAAAAAAAAAAAAATGGGGCCTTGGATGAAGCAATTTGAGGATTGAGAAGAAAACTTACGAGTGATATCTTTTCTTGGCGAAGAAGGGGTAGACCCATAACATAAAATGGAGCGTCCGATCATAGAAATGCTCGAAACAATTCCAACAAAGTAAAGAAACATAACTAATCCAAGAACCCAAGGCATCAACATAAACCCAATAAAAAAGGTCAACGACCCACACAGCATTAGAGATAAAGAAATCCCAAGAAGCAGAGACGCAAACCCAGCGGGCGTTATCTGCTGCATCGCCAACTGCCTCCTCGCCGGAGGATGGCGGCGTTGGATCTCGTCAGAGAAATCAATAGGGGTCGGAGGTGAGCGGATAATATTCAAAAGTAATGCCGACAGCTCATAGAAAATCTTGGACTGTTCATCCTGTAGATGTTGTTGTTGCCTTCTCATCATCTTTTCTTTGTGGGTTGTCCAAGATCTTGAAGAAAAGGGTACTCAGCTGCACCAGTAGTACAAGAAAAATAGAGTGGGAAGGAAATTTCTTTTTGCGGGAATCGAGGCAAATGGATAGACTGACGGCTTTGTTTGGTAATCATTTAAAAAAAAAGTAGGAATTTAAATAGATTTAAAATTTAAATTTAATATAAGTGTTGATATTTGATTGTGTCATGTATGTAGAGATAGTGATTAAAATAATATAAAGATTTCATGTCAAATTAAATATATTATTAAATGTGACGTTGTTATGTGTCTAAAAATTAAAATTTAAATTGATTGATAAATTTAAGGTATTTTTAATTGGTAGCAAACATTGTGGTCGATATTCGGATCTTCTTCTTTCTTTTGGCCTTTCAAATATTGTTGGAGTTTTGAATTCTTGCGAGGTTACATGTGGAGAACAGAAGAAGAAAATGGGTAGAGATAAAAAGTGAGGGGAAAAAGAGACGCGGGGGAGTGCTGTTTATTTCTAGTTTGCTTATTTTATGGACCATTTTTTTTTGTTATCTAATAAAAGTATAAGCGTTTTCCATGTCTTTTGGTTGACTTATTATTAGCTGTAATAACATAAAATAAAATAAAATAACAGGTCTGCACAATTTACTGATTCAAACCTTATAAGTTGAAAATTATCTTTTCATAACATGACATGTTACCAACAAGAGAGCTCGATTCAAAATCATCATTGATCTCCCAAACAATCTCTTTAGTAATCGACCAATTTTCCATTACTTTCTCAAGCATAGAACAAGAGTATCTCCAAGCAACAATATCAAAGGAATGTATCATGTTTTGATAAATGGCAAAAAAATGCATAGAACTTTTTTTTTTCTAAAAATAATAATAGTTTGTCACATTTGTACCATCAATATTGTTATATTGGAGACATTTTTTGGGTATTATGTCAATGTAATTTGCTATATATGCAATGTTAACATTGTTATATTAAAGATGCTCTAAAAAGTTGCAGATAAACAGAGAAAAGAATGTGAAACTATGAAAGTAAGGAATCTGTATACTATTTTATTTATTGGAAAATAGAAGGGGCAAATGGAAAGTACATAAATTACAAAAGTAAACTAATTGCTGAATGGGAAGTAAATCTACGAACCTAGATAAAATCTTGGTGAAACTGAAAAGAATGTTGAAACATTCAGGAAGTAATAGGACAAACATACAAAATTGCAGATGTAAAAGATCTGGCAATCCATGATAAGCTCAATAATTATGCCAGTTTCTTATGTTCCAACTTTGTCCAGATTTTCAGAGACAGTTTTCATCCTTGGTCGAACCTCAGGGTCACCCTCCGTGCATGCAAGGGCTATGTGAAATACTGCAAGTACTTCCTTCTTGGCACGCACTTCCTGAAGCAGCATTGGGTCTACCATATCAGACAATGGGCTTTCCTCATCGAATCCCATCCTTACCCACCTTACAAGATCCTGGATCTCTGTGGACGTTGAGGTGGTTGGAGATGAAAACTCGGGAGATTTTCCAGTTAGCATTTCGAGTAATACAACTCCAAATGAATAGACATCCCATTTTTGGGTAGGTTTGGAACCTGGGACTCGAGCTTCTGGTGCCCGATAGCTGTTAGTTTTCTCAGGCTGGGTTGGTTTTAAATAGGGAAGAGCACCACCAATAAAGCCCCCTGAGGAGGAAGGGTTGTTTCCGGTAATGGTAATCAGACGGTTCAGACCAAAATCAGAAACGTATGGCTGGAATTCATTGTCGAGGAGAATGTTTGACGGTTTCACATCTCCATGAACAAATTTTCTGGGACTGCATTCATGTAGATAGGCCAAGCCCCGTGCTGTGCCCTTTGCAACTTTCAGCCTCGTTAGCCACGATAAGCTGGATGAAGGCTGCCCATTTTTCCCTATAGAAGTGTACCTTGTCAGTCACACATTGGCACATTGAAGTAAAAATAACAACAAAGGCCGGTAGGTACATGTTTACAATGCAGCAATCAGATTTTCGGAAAACTTGTACATCAATAAGATTTTAGTTTCCCCCATTTTTTGACATGTGCTATATGGCACCAATGTAAACATGTAATTTAGCACCCAAAGAATTTCACCATCTCGCTAAAAGTAAGAACAAAACATTCTGCACATAATACTTCTGTTTTAGCACCATAAGATGAATATAAGGTTTAGACCCAGAATCTCGAATTTCAGCACTACCCTTGATGATCATTAGAATATGACTAAACTGGCCATGGCATCATGCTATACTTTGATTTCATAACTTAAAACTATGTTATGAGTACACTAGGAGGATTTTATGTTAATGTTAATAGGTTGTTTGGCAAATTAAAATAAACAGAACAACAATGCTGATTGAGCGGATAAGAAGTTTGTACCTGGAGAATTTAAAGCAGATGTCTTGAATATCAAAATGGCCAGTGTCAAATTAAGGCCATCCTGTCATCCTGTGTAATCATTTTATAAGTGAACCATTAAATTTTGAATCATTACTTTTGTGGGCTCCCGATGCAACTCAAATCACCTCTTGAGCTCTCCTGTCAGCTCACATTTTCTAGCAGCTTAATCAGTAAAGACAACACCATCCACAACCCCCCCCCCCGGGGGCCTAACCGATAAGAGACCAAAAGACACACAATATTCTTCTCTCCATCCAATTTCCACCTCAAATATTCACAGGAGAAATTAAAAGACATTGTTTTGCTTCGTTATTGATGTGATATCATTCTCATGTTTCCATCTCAAGTTCTGGCAAAAATGATAGAAATGAACCTAACGGTCCACCAGAACCAGCAATATCCGTGTGGACTCGTTAGGTAAAAGATTCTTGGTAAAGGCATGTCCTTAAGGGAGTCCCTTCATCATAAAGGCATACACAAGATGATAACAACAATTAGGATACTGCCACCATCATTAATAAAAGCAATGTCACCCTTTTCCTTTCTCTTTGTTTCTTATCCTTTACACAATAAAACCTATTCGTAATGATTTCCACCTATCGTAATGATTTCCACCTAAAGATAAGTGAATGAGATATTCAATGAGAGAGTGCTCAGATTGAAATGCTATTTTAATATGGATTAGGTTCAACAATGTAAACACTGAAGCGAACTAGGCATGGCCACATAGTAAATCTTTTCCTTTACTCAGGTAAAGTTGACCAGTAAGTCTACTTCGTCGCAACAATATTCCTAGTTATTGTGCACATAAACTTTCCAAATAAATGCAATTTCGTTGAAAGATAAAACTTAGGAAAGACAGCAGAGCATAATAACTGACCGCGAAGAGCAGAAGCCAAGTTGCCATTGGAAATGAAATCGCTGATGAGAAGCTTCTCATCAGGTGCCCAGTAATAGGCCCTTAACTTTACAATATTTGGATGGTTTACTCTCCCAATTGCCTGAACCTCTGCCACAAACTCCTTATACCTCTGTTCCCCGCCTTCTCCCAACCTCCTTACAGCCACAGGCACACCATTTCCAAGCACAACCTTATACACAATTCCCAATCCACTCTTCCCTAACACGTAGGCTGAAGCCCTCAACAACTCATCCAACTCAAAATTGAACCCCTTATCAATTGCCATGAGATCTCCCTCCCCGCCACTCATCCCACCGCTAGCCCCCCCACTGCCACCCTTTTCAGAGTCCACCTCAGAATCATTGCTCGGAAAACCACCAAGGCATGGAAAAACACATAGACCGGTATTCTCATTTCCCCCAAGCTTCCCTTTCCCAGTACAACTACAACCATGAGAATCCTTTCGTTTCCAATACACATAAACAATCACTAATCCTATAAATGCCACTCCAATAGCATCAGCCACCGCAATCAATATAATCAACCCCGGTTTTAGCCCTTTCCTCTCATTAATATCGTCAATTTCGCGAGAATTGCTCTGAATCCCAGGTGTAGTTTCTGAGTTGTTTCTACAAGGCTTTTGCAACGGAAATCCACACAACATTGGATTACTCAAAAATGCTGTAGGACCCTGATTCGCAAATGACCCTGTTTGTGGAATTTCACCACTTAAATTATTATGCCTAAGATCAAAACTCACGGTGAGTGGCAGATCACCTAATGTTTTCGGAATCTTCCCCATAAAATGATTGAATGACAAATTCAAAGTCCCGGAAAGTGACTTCAATTCTCCTATATCTAGCGGAATTGAACCATTAAATTCATTCCCGGATAGATCAAGTTGCTCCAAATTGGCAAGTTCCGGGAAGATTCCCTCTGGAATCTCGCCGGAAAAATAATTTCTTCCGAGAATAAGCCTCTGCAACTGCCGGCAGTTCCGCAAAAATTTCGGGAGTGGTCCAGAAAGGGAATTGTTGGAAAGATCAAGATTTTGGAGGCGCGGAAGGTTACACAAAGAAGGGGGAAGAGAACCGCTGAGATTATTACCATAGAGAAAGACGCTATGTAGTGAGGAAGCATTGAACAGCTGATCAGGAATTGACCCATAAAAATTGTTATCATGCATATTAAGCCGTCGGAGATAAATCAAGCTGCCCAGCTCCGACGGAATATACCCCCGGAGATTCTTACCGGCAACGGATAAGCCTACCACACGAGGGTCCGCCGAGCCGGATATGTTCATGCACGAAATTCCACTCCAGCGGCAAGGCGTCGGGTCATTCTCATTCCAGTCACCAAAGGCGGCGGCAGCGGCATCCACGGCGGACTTCAAGGAGAGCAAGGCTAGGCCGTCGGCAGTCAAACAAATTCCAAACTTTATGCCTCCATTAAAATTCAAGAAAACAGCAATGGTAAAAAGACACAACCTTTGCAAGAAAATCATGGTGAATTTTGCACAGAAACACGATACAAATCAATTCAAGACAAAAAAAGGGGATTGAAAATGGTGATTTTCAGACTGTATTCATTAGTTGTGAAGATGGTGGTGGTGGTGGAGTAGTGGCACTCTGGTGGGGTGTGACCGAAGGGGAGTTGAGGAATTTATGAGAAAAAGACTCGAGTAGGAGGAGAAGCTCTGATTACTGGGCTCCACAGCCCTTGTACTCAACGGAAGGAAAGGGTAGAAGAAAAGCAATGTGCCTTTTTTTCACTGTGTGTATCTCTATGCTTCTTTTCTCCAACAAAGAAGATTTGCAAAATCCCCAGTGTACAAATGTGTATTTAGGGGGCCGGGGGGGGGGGGAATTTGCCTACTTGACGCTAAAAATTTTTTTGACATATTATATAACTGTACACTCGTATTTTTCTCTTATCAAACAAAGAAAAGGATCGATTATGATGGTCTTGAATTGCAACATTCTTAACAATGGATCTACGTCCCTCTTTGGCGTGTGCAAATGTAAAAAGTGCAAAATACAAGAACTTTATTTGAAGATATGAATGATGGAGATGGCTGCGGTCAGGACCAGTGTGTATGGTCCATTCTAGATTAAAGGAATGTAATAAGTAAGTTTATGGGGGTCCTATGGGTTTGGGAACTCTTCATGGTTAGTATATCCTTAGTAATAATTGGGGGTGTACGCACAAAATTCCATAATCGGTTTTTCTATAGGGTTTATTGAACACTATAAGATTGAACATCATCTTATAGTGTCCAGTAGATTATGTGATAGGATTTCATTGGACATATCGAAAGACTCATCTCCTAATGTGTTTAATGAGATACTGTCACGTAATCTATTGGACACCAAACACGGTGTCCAATAAACTCTATAGAATGTGTGGTTCCATAATTGTACAGTATATACAATTCATACTGTTTTATATAACTAGGTGGTTTTTAGTAGGAGAAGAAAAAAAAAAAGACAAGAAAATATAATCAAGACAACTCTCGAGTATAAAATTTTTTAGGGGTGAAAAGGGATGGATAAATTGGCGCATATGTGGAGAAAGTATGAATGGCAAATGATTAAAACTTAGCATCCCATTCAAGTAACCAAAGCATCATTTTATTTTATACTAAAACAAAAGGCTCATAAATAGTCCAATTTTTTCCATTTGAGTGTATTTAAAAACAAATAGTAAAATATCTTTTTGTACTTAATTTTTCCTGCCCCATTGACTATTTTATGTGTTGCTATAGAAAAATACTCAAATCCCACCATTACTTTAATTGTTTAGTGGAAATGGGACATCATTAGATCTCACACCCAATGATGAAACACATGCTTAGAAGCAAACAAAAGTTTTGTGTGTTTGATTCTCTATGTGTCATTCAACAACTAGAACATTTACATTTTACACACAGAGAGAGCTGGACATTTTGAAAATAAAAAATATTCACCACTCATAATTCCAATTGCAGGTGAGAGAATATGGCACTGGTACTTTCTATATTATCTTGCGAAATTCAGTTCCTATATTCTTCATTAAATTGATTCCGCCATGGCTGATTTTGAGAAAAATGATACTTAGAATATGTGAAAACCAGTTTTTAGTTTTTGATACAAAGGGGTGGAGTGGAGGGGTACGATGCAAATATAGTAACTTTTACTATGCATGTTTCTAATAGTTGCAAGAACTAGTTGACGGATCTATGATTATGCAGGTGATGAATTCCATGTCAAGATGCATATTATTCCTAGACAAGAGGATGGGAAAATGAAAACAAGAATAAAGAATCATTTGCTTCATGGTTAAGTTTTTTTTTTTTTTTTAAATAATAATAATTCCCATGTAGTTAAAGAGTGGATTAGGGGCCCATTTTCTTAATATATCATATTGCTGAGATATATTGAAATGCCTTGAATTAGCTACCACCAGGCAATCTCGTTTTGGTGCATTATTTTTTGTATTTTGGTTATCTTTAATTAATTTATTCGTTATTTTTAATGTTAATCATGTTGCATTACTAGATTTTTATTTAAGAATCATTTTTCTTTTTACAACAACAATCAAATTCTATTAATAATGTCATGATACAAGGCTAGTACAATGAATATTGAGGGTGATTACGCACAATATTGCTCGAAACAGCTTTTTAAAGAATGTGGAGCTAGAAGATGTGCAACATTTTTTCTATTTGGGGAGTTTGGGTGGTTTTTTCTTCTTCTATTTATTTATTTTTTTTCTTTTATGGAGGGGGGATGTGTCAAATTGGACTGTTCGATAATTCCACTCCCACTCCCATGCATGCAGGATTATCTAATATTCCAACCCCTTTGTGTGAGTATCTAAACTCCTGCAAAGTAGGATTATCTAAACTCCCTCCAGTTTTCAAGCAGGAAGGCAAACTAACCAGTGTGGAGTAAAATGCTAATAACTTTCCATGGAAAAGTCCAAATGAGTTCTGTAAAATTATTTGTAATTCAACTTCAAGAGCTTTTGAATTATATCTTATTTGCCTTGTAAATATTTCCGAGTAATTCCAGAAAACAGCAGAAAGTGACTTCCCATATTCCCTTGAAAATTAATATCAACGAAAGAATTTTGATTTCTCATGGCTCAAGTGTTACTCCTGTATCAATTTAGTTGAGGCTAATGACTCAAATGAGAATAAAAACAATAGTTGAGGCTAAGATAATTGAATTCCAACTAAATACAATTCTTGTGGATCAATAACTCGGATTCATTAATCCACTATATTACTTGAAACGATATTGTATACTTGCGATTTTTCATGTCAAAACGGATAGACAACAAACTCTTCCTGTGCAATTAAACAATGCTTTTGGAGCAAAAGCTCTGCATTTTCTAATTTGAGTTTATAAAATTAGAAAAAAAAAATTGTTGATTACCATATTAGGTATATGATTTGATAACAATGAACTATTTTGTTTATAATAATTAGATATGAGTGATGCATCATATATAAAAAGAAAAAAAATGTTCTACAGATTGCAAATACAATGGTCGAAGTCATTGACACTAGTTATTTTTTATACTAGTGCATGCACGTGCCGTATCTATGATTATCATAGATTGTTTTTGAACATTTTTAATGGATGTAACGTGAATATATATATATATATTATTATTATTATTGAATTATTAAAAATTGTGAACAAGTTCGAACGCAAAATAAAAATATAGAAGAAAATGAATTACTATCAAATTCAAATCAGCATGAGTTAACTAAATTGAAGCAACAAAACTTCACGAGTTAATTCAAATTCGCAAAGATAACAGGGCATGGGTTAGCCTCCAGCCCTCCAGCATTGCCCAAAATGCTCTGGTGCAAGAAACAATGACCTTAACGTTCACTCTTACTGGTGAAAGATTTACAAGACAAAGCTAAATCCATATATTGAAAATTTCGAAGTCCCTTAGAAAAGTGAACAGTAACCAAATACAATCAAGTTGGAAAAGGGAATTGGAACTTCTATTAGTAGTGGAAGATTATGGAAAACTCTTTTTCTAGGCACAAAGTCTTCAACATGAAGTGTAGCATTCATCAGCACAAGTAATAAAGGATGGATCCTATTCTCAAAGTAATGATTTCACCAACAAGAACCTCCTCTGCTGCCTCACTTATTTCCACTGCCAACACAAAGAAAGTAAAATAACAATCTCATTCTATTTCTTCTTCAAATTAGAAATAGAATGCTAAGAGGGACTTTCGACATTTCTGATATCTTTGCACATTAAAAAAGAAAATTAACAAACGGGGAAGAGGACATCATAATCATAATCATAATCAAAGAGGTTCCAGAAGTTACCTGATGTTCTTGCATAACAGGCTCCTCTCATGAGCTTCATCCAAAATAATGGAGTACCATTTCAACAAAAAGGTCTTTTGCAAAGTTAATTATTAATTAGCAAACAAAGTCGGCGCACAAGAGAGAGGCAAAAACTCATAAAAGTATGTAAATACTACAAAGTCCTGTCAGCTAAATCCAGAGCAAAAACAAGAAGAGTAAGAACAATATAGTAGCAAACAAGAAATCAGTTCATAATTTTTCACTTTCCATTCAAAAGAATAGCCGAGTTACAATGTGCACAACTCCAAGATAGGGAATGAGAAGCAAGTTACGGAACCGAAAGTGAATTCTCTCTCTTTATTCAACATAGCATATCCAACTTATATTTCTCATTATCCATAAGACCACTAATATGCAGAAATGTGTAATAGCGAGATATAGATGCAAACAAATTTTTCAAAAACCTCCTAGAGGTTTTGTAACAAAAGTTTTCACCCCGTGTGACGTGTATGGATGCACGTCATGTGTATTTAAAATACACATGGTATGGATGATATACACGTGGCGTGCATCCAACCACGCCACGTAAGATGGGAGGTTTTGAAAAGGGACTTCGAGAACTAAATTACCGAAGTTCACTTTCGAATTAGAATCTTCCCAATTCAACTCGATCACTCATTTAATTCACAATATTTTTTTTAATAAATTGAGACGCGGTTGTAATCCGACTACAGAACGATGCAAAAGAATACAATACCTAAATCAAAGTTAATTTTAAAAATCGGAACCAAATTGTTTAGAGCCAAAGTTTTTCATTTTCATGAACCTATCATGCCCTATATTCATACCAAACTCAAGTTAGGCCACATTTGATAAAATTGGTTCCAGAAGAAAAAAGTAATAGACTTCGGTTTACACATTACTGGAGGCTAATCATGTAGGTGAATTTCTTCATAAAAAAACCTACTAAAGCATTGGTTGATTACAGTAAAAGCGGGGCAGAGGTAGGGCTACCTGCAAGCATAGAGAAGGTATAAACTCTTGCAAATTTGAAATACACATCAGACATTCTAGTTGAATGTCTTCTCCTATTATTTCTTGAACCATCTATTGATCATAAGACTGGAACTTCCACATTCTTAGAAAAGGAACAATTCTTTAAAGTCTCATCTTCATCATAACCAAGTCTGTCTATGACCACACAACCAGTCTTAAGGTTTTCAGACCATCTCCATTTAGAGATCTTAGAGGATCAACTCGTCATGTAAAACCAATCCAACTCTAATAAAATCAGCAAATAATCATTTTCTTCGTACAAGTACAGAGAGTTAGAATAGTTCTTCACTATTCAGATTTTAATGACCCATCTAACCTAAACAATAAAATGCTTACAATTTCCTTCATATGTCCAAATTCCCTAATCAAAAATACACTTCAACACCTGTATTTCAACAATAATCCAAGAATCCACTAAAAAAATCCTAAAATAATTTAATCATACTTTAACGAAAGTATACCCCTAGTAAATCCATTTGACTGTGTTCATAAATTTCCTTGAAAAGTTATCAGGAGCCGTTCTGTTTTGCGTTTTGAGGGTGTCTTCTGTTTTTATTTTTCCAAAATGCGGAAAACGAGTTCTATTGCTCGTTTCAAAAACGTTTTCGCCAAAATGTGGTGCTTACTTACAGCAGTAAACAAAAAAGGTGAAATTGTCATTTTCGTCCGTTCCAAGACAAAACTCAACCAAACTCCAAAACACAGAAAACGCTTGTTTCTTGCCCTCTCGTTCTCTCTTATACCCATCCCTCTCTCAACACAATCGATCTAGGGATTTTCCCCCAACCCACAACCTCTTCCCCAATGTTATTGGCCACAATAATTGTCGTCTGGGAAGTTTCCTTTTTCTACTTAATTGTTTATCTTTGTTCCTTCTTAAACTCCATGAATCTCGATTTCAGGCCACAGCGTTGATTTGCACTCCGTTGCTTAGCACCAACCAATTCCTTGAAGTCACAATTCTCTCTCTTCTTTCTCCTTCATGAAAATCTCAATTTGTTGTTTACATGGTATTTTGGTTAGACTCTACAGTTGAGGTAAAAATTTTTTGTAAAATTTTTTAAAGTTTATTTTCATTCCTAATTCCGGCAGCATTTTATAGTTGACTTCTTCAATTAAGTACGTTAGTGATGCAATTTTAAGCTGGTGTTGTATGGTTTAAGCAATTTTCAGCAGTATATTTTATTTTCATTCTAGATTTCCCTTGCCGTAAAGCTGGAACTTAAGTTAGTTGTTGGATATGATTGAGTTTGGTATTTTAAAATGATATTTGGGAGTTGGAGAATTGTTGAATACACTGACCAATGGGTACCATGGACATTGGCTAAGCTTTCATAATTTGGTTAGGAAAGATCGTCTGGCTGAACTTTCTTGAACACCAATCCCCTTAACTTCTAAAACTTTGCAGATGCACTTGAGGTAAACAAATTTTAAGTTTATTGTCATTCCAAATTTCAGCAGTATTATACAGTTGATTTCTTCAATTAAGTATGTTGTGAAGCAATTTTTTGGGTTCTATCTATGAATTTATTTGGTACCTGCCATGCAGTAGCCATTTTGGTACACAAATTTCTATATTACTAACATCTATCTGTTCTTCTTAAGACTTGGCTGCCTCCCAATGGCCATCTCGAGTTTTCCTCCTTTGCATCACATTCCTTCCCTTATAATAACAAATTGACTAAAATGAAGTGATTACTTGAATGCTTAAAGTAAAACTTGTTAAAGATACTCTCATCTTAATCGTGTTTGTGTATCTATTTTGCCCATGTTAAAACTGATTCTTTGATATCAAAGATGGTGAACAGGAACCTAAAAAGGATATCTTGAAGTCGTGTTGTTCTAACTTGGAAGATAAAGGCATTTTCTAGTGTGAAAATAAAAAATTCAATCCCACATCAGATACAGATTGGAACAATGAATAACCAGATTTATTTATAACTATAGAATACTGACTAATAAGTTAAACAATACACTTATGATAAGCCAAAAAGAAAAATTCATTATGAGTGAAAAATGGTCATAAGTAAATCTCCATTCTTTAACATGCATGTTCTTCCATTGTTGATTTTTCAATCCACTTCCTT
Source organism: Nyctanthes arbor-tristis (assembly GCA_963692815.1). NCBI lineage: Eukaryota > Viridiplantae > Streptophyta > Magnoliopsida > Lamiales > Oleaceae > Nyctanthes > Nyctanthes arbor-tristis. The sequence goes on along the minus strand of CAVNYN010208004.1, from coordinate 17,976 downwards.
CCTCTTCTAGTATAGTGATTTTATAGTATCTTTCTTTTTCAATCCACGTGTGATGTTATGGTATAGCTTTTTTTTTTTTTTTTTAATTAAGTTATTGATTAGGTAATTTTGACCATTAACGTGGTTGTGATGTGTAAATTGTTTAAGATAATATTGCCACATGTAGAGTATGATTTTTAATTATGAGTTCGAGCCAAGTTAAGATTCTGAACCGATACAGTTTAATTTTAGTCAAACATCTCAAACGGATAAGTGCAGTATGAAATTGCTACTCGAATGTGGAATGAGTACTGAAGAAAGACGAGATGACTTTGCAAATTCATTTTGTTGGGCATAGAATTTGTGTGACAATATTATTTTGTTTACGTAGAATTATTATCTCTCAACGAGGACATGATGACTTTGCAAATTTATTTTATTAAAGCCTAAACTCTGTGTGACTTTTAAATAAGTGAAATTATTACTATTCATATGCCTCAGTTATGAGATAAAACTTCTAATTATATCTTTTGGATGTCTCTAAACAGAATTAATTAACAGACATCTCATACGTATATATTGAAAAGGTTACGGATTTGTGGCTTGATATATAACAGGTGTATGATATTTTGTTCGACATATTTTAAATTTGAAATAGAAGGTAATATAAGCAATTTATTACATATCATTATGGAAATGGATGTAGACTTACATTTCTATGGTATGTTTTGTGTAAAAGGTATTTTCTGCAAATTATCAAATAGGACGTTTGCAGACATGACACATGACAACCACAACGCATTTTCAACATATTAGAAAACAGAAAATGAAAACACAAAATAGAAGCACAAACAAAATGGAGCCTTAGTCGTTTAGCAATTAGTTGCAAACTCCATGAACCTCTACATAATCACCCTCTATTGTCTTCCCAATTTCCTATCATCCAGATCTATCAAATCTTCAGAAAAACAAATATTTCCTATTGTATTATAAATAATAATAATAATAATAATAATAATAAACACCAAATCCCTAATTTTAAAAATTTCCCCTTCCTTTTTCCCTAAAAAATAGCGCCTAGTTCAACAAATTCCTATTCAGCTTCTATGGCAACTAGTTGCCCACGCATGTATAAGTTTCGTCCACTCTTTAAAATATGAGATATTAAGGGTGGGTTGAGACCATAAAGAGCAAGTTACCTTCAATTTCAAGAAGCATATATGATTGAAAACGCCAATTATATGAATAAGGTTTTTGATGAAACAGTTTTCAAAATGGAGTATTCTCTGATTTACCAGGCTGCACTTTTTGGAGGAATGCACAAGAGCGTTATGCAATGACAAACGGTATTGTTCAGCTAGAACACAGATAATTTACATGAAAAGCACAAAAAAAAATGAGACAAAAAAAGGAGAAAAAATGAAAGTTCCAGAACGATCACACAGACAAAAAAAAAATATATATATAAATAGTAACTTTCAAACCGGCACATTTAATATATAGAGGAGATAGATGTGGCTGCAAGCCAAATGGCTATAACTAAAAGCAACTCCAAATTGAAAACCATGCAAAGTCCAATCCGGACCAAATTAAACTATTCCATGTCAAGATGGAGGTGATAGATGCATCATTTAGGTGAAATGGATAACAAAAATTGTCAGGAACGCACATAATGTCTGTCCCTACAAGTAAATATATACCTACAAAAGAAAGCATTGCCTGGAAGACCCTCTTCCACACCTTCTGTGAGCACGGGCTTAATAGAGAATAATGAACGTGTCTTCGAACACAAGTTCATCCTTATGGGCTTAACCTTTAAAAAAAAAGAAAAGGAGAAAGCCAAAAACACAATCAATCTAACTCACCAAAAAAATACCTTCCAAATTGAGGTTTATTCTTACAAGAGTCAGGAATGACTTTGTAAACTTGAAGTATTACATAGAGATCTTTCTTATCCCTCATTATATCATCTAGAAAATCAGAGGTAGAAGTCTGACCCAACATAAATGGATGCTTGCCCCGAGTTAAGATGAAAAAAAGCAGGCAACCTACTAAATATATCAATAGATTGGGTAAGACGGGTTTTTAGGTCTTGTTGTTCAGGAGACTGCCAAACTGGAGTGCACACAGCTACATAGACAAAACAATATAATCAAAAGCTATCTAATTAATACACATACCAATTGACACACAACATACAACAGACTTAAATCCACACCGCCAAATCTCTTCACTTTTTTTACTAGCGCAAAAGTAGAGCAAGTCTTGGTTCATCAAAAGGTTATTACCAAACTTTCAAAGATGAATTCAAACTTTCAAGGTCCTTACCAAACTTTCAAAGGATGAATTCAAACTTTCTTAAAACTTTTGAGGAACCAAGACTTGCTCTACTTTTGCGCTACTCACAAAAGTGTAGAGATTTGGCAGTATGGATTTAAGTCTATTGTAAGTTGTGTGTCAATTTGTATGTGTATTAATTAGGTAGCTTTTGATTATATTGTTTTGTCTATGTAGATGCGTGCACTCCAGTTTGGCGGGCTCTTGAGCAGTAAGAATTTAAAACCCGTGTTACACAATCTATTGATATATTTAGCGCAGGTTGCCTACTTTTTCCCATCTTAACTCCGGGTAAGCACCCATTTATGTTGGGTCGGACTTCTACTTCTGATTGTCTAGATGATATAATGAGGGAGAAGAAAGATCTCTATGTAACACAGTGCTTCCCAGAAGCATGTGATTTGATCGAACCACTCTTATGTCAGAGTGCGTGCGACGGATAACATTTTGATGCTTCTTTGTCACACACACACACACACATATTGGTTAAAGTCTTTGTATATTGAAATTTTCATGGCGCATATCATTATATAGGCCGGGCGTTGAACAAGTTTTCAAACATCCGTTCCTTTGGAAATCTCGAGATCGATTCTCATTCTTGACGGATGCTTTTGAAAGGATCAATAGCTCATCTCAATTTAAGACAAAATTAGAGCATCAAAATTATTGTATTCACTAGTAGGTGGGATCAAAAGTTCGGTGATACCTTTAGAACTCACATTATCAATTACCGGCACGGGCCATATGATTTTTCTAAGATGTTCGACTTGTTAAGATATATTAGAAACAAGGTAAGTCACCCCGGGGACCTTCCAGAAGAAATTGCCACATTGTTTCCTCCGCCTATGCCTCAAGGAATTGAAGGATTCTTTTGCCGGAAATATCCCAACTTACGACTTCAAGTTTACAAAGTCAATCTTGACTCTTGTAAGAATGAACCTCAATTTGGAAGTTATTTTTTTGGTGAGGAAGATTAAGATTAATTGCATTTTGTTTTTGGCATTTTTTTTTTGTTTCAGTCCATGAGGATGAATTTATATGTGAAGACACGTTCATTATTCTTTATTGAAACAATAAGCCCGAGCATATAGAAGGTGGGGAGGAGTCTCCACACAATTCTTTCTCTTTTGGGTATATCTTGATTCTTGGTTTTGTTATCCATTTCACCTAAATGATGCATCTATTACCTCCATCTTGATATGTAGATGCATGCACTCCAGTTGGCGGGCTCCTAAGCAGTAAGACCCAAAAACCCGTCTTACACAAGCTATTGATATATTTAGCGTAGGTTGTCTACTTTTTTTCTAAACTCGGGCAAGCACCCATTTATGTTAGGTCGGACTTCTACTTCTGATTGTCTAGATGATATAATGAGGGATAAGAAAGATCTCTATGTACATATTTTTGTACAATTTTTTTGTATAGTTTCCACATCAGCTTAGTTAAATTGTTAGCACATTAGTTAGCTGGAAACCGACTGTATATTAATACTTTCTGCATGTGTATTTCATTTTGATTGAATAAGAAGAATATAATATTTTCTCTCTCTAAAAGTGTTCACTAATAAAACCAATAAGACAAGTGCACTGCAAAAAGTTTTTGCAAATTGATCAAAGGAAAAATCTAAACAAAGTATGTCTGTTAAAATTTATATAGCTATGATATTTTATTGCACAAAAGAACAGGTTGAAATTCAAAGTAGTAAATTTAGGCAAAAGAGGGACTTGAATAGCTTGTTAAACAGAGATACCTCCAGTTGATAATCTAATGCGCTATTGGTAGCATCTACAGAAACAATTACAATTTTAGTCTTTCTAGTGCTAGCCATGAGTATATCAAATTCAGAGGGAATAATAATTGCAAAGAAATTGTCACTCAATTCACTCAAAGAAAGCTTCTCAACCGCTGATACAGGGCAGTCCTTCTTTTGAGTACATCAGAGTCCACAACGTTGATGGCAAAATCACTCCAATCCTGTATAGCACTTCTATTCAATATTATTATGAAATGTTATGTTATCGATATTTTCCTTCAAATCCAACATCCTATGTCACTCTTTTGCTTATTTGCTTTGGAAGTATCTAGTCCACATTTAAGTTTCAAGTTAGCATGTGATGATGTTTTCTTGATGATGTTTTCTTAGGAATAAAAGGTTTCTTCATTTGTGCACACAAGTAGCTAGTGAAATTTTTTTACTGCTTGAGAGTAAAGGGTTCCTGGTTTTGGGCACACAAGAACCTGCATTTGAACTCACAACTCAGTGAATATTTTTGACAAACAACTTCATCATCAACTGAATTATGCTAAGCCAAATGGAACTAGTTATTTAAGATTGCTTATTGAAGCATAGCGTGCTGGAAAGGAAAATTGCTCTAAGTGGTGTCCCAAAATGTAGAAACTGTGCCTTAATTTGCAGCAAAGTATCTTATAATTGCCAAGCAAACAATAAGGATCAACAGGTCTTTCCCATTACAGCACCTTAGTATAAAACAAGCTATATTTCACACAGGTCTAGATGAAATAAAGGAAAATTGAAACACGTTGTTAACAGAAAATCTCTCATCATATTGTCCTTGTATTAAGCAACCTCCAAATAACAAATTAAAAGCAAAACACAAAGAGGACAACGATCGAAAATCATAGCTTTAGGAGACACACAAATAAATATAAAGCCATAATAATATCAAGATAAACACAATGCAAGAAGAATTTCATAATACTTATAAAGAGGGATACAACATTGAGGGATCGACACAAAATTACCTAGATTTCCCTATTGGATAGAGATAAGAGACCTGTTAACCCAAGAAAACCACAGAAAGAGAGTGAAATTACAGTGAAGAGGAGAGCATTCGACAGTGCTTCCTCGAAATCCTAGGAGTTCCACGTACCCTGTAGTTAGACATACATAAAGTGACAAGGCTTTCCCTTATAGGGGTTCCTTCATTTTTTCCCCTAACTTGTCATACTTCAAATTCTTGTTACTAGGCCCAAAATTCTTAGTTATGCTGTACGAGGGTAGCAAGGCTTATTGTTCTTTCATTTTCCATATAATTTATAATTTTACCATACAATTTATTACCTCAATCAATTTCATAAAATTCAGAAGATAATAGAGAATTCAATTAATGGATAGAAGCACATCATGTGCGTGTTATGTCAAAGCAGATATCACCTCTGCAACTCTAGTAGCTGGTTAAAATATATGTCTCACACAGTATCAAACATTTTTCTCAACGAGATTCTTTGACATACTCGTTGTCAATGTTCAATACATGCTTTCAGGATAATGTTGGAATGGTTTTCCCCAACTCAAAAGTAAGTAGACAATACAGACTTGACGTCTGAAAACATATAAAATGTATTGTCATCACAGACCACTATGAAGCGCCACAACACATGGCTATAGATAAGTGAAGATAAGAGAAGCGGAGGAAATGATGAATTACACAGTATAGCAAAGAAAGTAGGTTTGCCTTCAGCTCATGTGTTGCATAACAAAAATTGATATCAAGGTACACAAATAATAAGCATCTTATGTGTTTCTAGGTTATGGCATAAATTCGTACCTTCTTGTACATGAGGAAATTCCAATCAGACAGACAGTTAGCATTAGTGGCACTCACAGTCAAGATAGTTTCCCGCAGAGTAAACACCGCATGTGATAGCCAAGGTGACTCTACCCAGGGCCAAACTAAAACACAGCACAAGTAAAGAAAACATAATTTTGCATCAGCCCGTCAGCAAAACTAAGAATATCTGCCCTTGCTAGAACCTACATAAAACAGATGTTCTTTGCAGAGGGGCTTATTGCAAAGAGCTGATGTAAATGACTCTAGATGATGATGATGACGACGACGACGATGATGAATTTCCAACAAGAAAAAATAAAACCAAATGTTAATGAAATTGACAGATAACATAGCTTAGTAAATATAACTTGATGGGCTAGAACACTTAAAAAGAAACTACCAGAAACCTAAATTATAGTTAATCAGTTGTCTTTCCCTTAATTGATAAAAAATAGAAAATGAATCAGGTCATAGCTTCTAGTTGTTATATGGCTATAGCATAAACTCAATTGAGACATTTCATCAAATAGTGGAAGGATGATAAAAGACAATCAATGAAACATCTATATTTAAAGAATCCTACAGGCGCCCAGATTAAGGTTTTGCACAATATTACTATAGAATATATTCTAACTGGCTAATTAAACTGGCATTAGAGTTGAATTACACTTGAAAAAATTGAAGATAACCCGAGCTTACATGCACCAGTAGCCTCTTGATGCTTGAGGCCAATGTTCAGAAAAATGGGTCACTAGTATTCCCAACCTATACTTCCAGCTTCCCTAGGACGGCAACCATTCTGAGTTTACCTAAATGAAGAAATTAAGGAAAACCTACCGTGAGTGAGAATCGCCGAGAAGTTGCGAGAGATCAAGCTGCGCGGGGAAGATAGAGAGGAGAGAGATCCGGAGAGGGGGGAGCGCTGGCAGAAGATGGAGGTCCGCGTGAATAGTGGCATAGCTAGCACAGAAGAGTTGGGAGAGCCGGAACGAAAACTCAAAAAAAGTCATATATAAGCATTAATTTTTGAAAACATTAAACAGATCGGAAGAGCGTCACAAATAGTGTTCAACAACTCAAAACCTAGTACATTAGGCTAAAACGTAAGCTGAGAGATGATTTTTTACTTTAGCAAATTCATCTATAAGAGAATCAAAATCCATTTTGCTAGCAATCTCTCTTTCAATAAAAATTATCAAACTATTAGCAAGAAACTCATCATCCATTTCGTTGCGAGCAGCAGTCTTAAATATAAACGCTAAATCTATTCTATTCCTAATTCCATTTTTCAAAATTTCTTGTTAGTACCAAAAACTCATAATTTTCTTCTACAAAGTATAATCCACATTCCACACTATCTATAATTTACACGAGTTTCAAGTTTCAACAATTATTTCCAGCAAGATAGAAGTACTTTTGGTGACAATATCAATTACTTAAATTAATTAAAGAAACACTAAATAAGTTAGCAAGTTTCTACAATTACTTAAATCATAATTTTTATTCAACTCAACCAACATAAACCAATTAGGCAATTACATTATGTCATTATCTAAAGTCTAAATTTTAAATTATATCAAGTAATGATGGTTATGGACCGGACAATACTTCCTTAACATGAAACATAATCACTTTTTTAGAAATAGAGTTTCTGTCCACAGGATTTCGTTGCCTAAAGTTTCTATTTTCCAACATCTAGTAGAAATAGAGAGACTTTCTTAAATGTAGATGAGTCAAGTTTGAACTAATAAGTATCCTTTCAATGTCTTATAGTATACTAGTAGTCTCAATGTCTTATAGAATAATAGAATTATAGAAACACAATAACTTAGGGGCTAGGGCATAATCAATTTTTGACTTGAAAATAAAAACAATTCCACCCAATATTCAAGCATGACTTAAGGCAAAATCAATTTGGGAATTAAGACTAGAATTTACCTGGAAAATTAGAGGAAGAAGATGCCGATCGCTACCCTGCGCCTTTGTCCTTCTCGTCGCGGGACCGCCGACCGCCTTCACCGCCTGACCGCTACCAGAGTTGCAATTTGAGGGACAATTTGACAAGGGTTAAAGAGGGTCGACGGTAGAGGAGTGAAATCAGACAACGTGAAGAATCGGCAATTGAACGTCCCAGGTTCTGGCTTTTTTTTTCTGAAGCTTTCTTGGGCCAAAATATCTTGCCCCCCGAGCCCAAAGCTTAAAAAAAATTCCTTTTTTTCTTTACCTGACATTGGGCCGAGACAGGGGTGGGGGCCCAATATGGCCCCCAGTCTCCGACACTGCTCGTGAAGAGAGAATGACACCAGGAGGGCTGCAGCGTTGTTTTTTATTAGTTTTGGTAAGAGGTCTTTTAACTGATTTTATTTTATTTTTTTTAACTGATTTTAGTAGTTTAGGACTTGTTTAGACTGTCAAAAAATCCTAAATTTAAGTAATTAACACAAAAATTAGGCAAGAATCTGAGACATCAAAATAAAAGTAACAAGAAGAAAGATGCATTTGTAGAAAAAGTTTCACATCGCCAATGGAGAATGGAGTAACAAGATAAGGCCCCAGATATCATTATTGTTCCAGTTCCAACAAGCAAACCCATTCCTTAATAAGAATGAAGAACGTTAGCCACCACTACTTTGAAGCTCCACTTAACCATATTCTTTTCTTATTTGCCAGTTCATGCAATCGACACTGAAAAATGCAGGATAGCCATAAGCCCTCAATCAATAAATGTTGGGTTGCTAGAGTATTTGTATAATAATGAAACAAAAAGATGACATAATATTTCAGCCAAACCATGTTCATCCCAACACCCAAAACTTTATTGGTACTAGTGTATTGGACGTGCGTTGCACGTAAATTGGCCGTGATTAGATTTAGAACGTGACTATTGCAATTAAATATAAAATGACATGAACATTATCATCATCATTATTATTATTACTTGAAAGGACATGAATATTAATTTCTTGAAAGATGGCATGAATTGGTAGTAACCAAACAAATCAACAAAATAGATCGGAAGAACCAATAATTAGCATTGCCTGGCTAGACATTAGCATATTAACACTAAAGAACGTAATAAAGAGGCAAGAGGTTGAGGCATCAAGAAAAGTTTTCAATTGAATGAGTTGAGTCTCTTGAGAGTTGTCTGAAAATTTTCAAAGTTCAACCAAGTACATTTCCCTATATATTTCCCTTCTTTCACGCGGTTTAATAGTTTCATCTCTTGAAACAACTCTTGTAAATTATTGAAAACTATTGAGGTTTAAAGTGTAACCGTTGCAATAGCAAGCAAAAGCCTAAAACTGATCCCAAATGAAAGATAAGTAATTTCAAGAAGAGTAGAGGACAAAGTGCAACGATATAATGAAATCTTCAAATATACTTAGGAAGCAAAATTGTTCTACATAAAATAGATGCCCAGCATCCAGATAGTGTATTACTATCTGCACGCTATCCCCATTACTACAAATGAGAAGGTTGCAATGAATGAAAAATAAATAGACAACAAACAAATAATTCATGGAAAAATCAAACCATAAATTTCATCAATAACTATGTCATTGTTAATTGTTAAAATCATAAGCTGCAAAAAGCTAGTATACCATCACTCGAAAGAAACAACTTCAACAACTTCCAATCAAACACCACGATAAAAACCGGAAGCGGGTCCAATGAGAAAAAATTTGAAAACTTTTAAACGCTTAAAATGATAAAGTCATTGAAATAAAGGGATCAAGTTTTTTATCACTAGAAAATACAGAAATTTTATTTCGCCTACAGGCAAACATGTTATTACGCATGTTTATATATGTGTTAAATATCTAAGTTATAACCACCTTCACACTTGTAGTTTGAATGTATGCCACATATTAAATGCAGGCATAATAACATGTCTGCGTGAGCACAATAAATTTTCTTATTTTCTTCTGAAAAATATAATCATAAACTTTAAACATCAATAGTAGGTCTTCTTACTCATTAATACTCATATTTATCCTTAATAATTGAGAAAAATAAACAAAAAATTACTACTAAAATAATGACATTGATAGTAAATCACGTAACTAAATCTACCTCACGTGCCAAATTCTTAATTTAAAACCCAAAAAATCCAAGAAAAGGACATGAAACGACAAAAACCTCTCCATGTATGTAACTAATGGAGAATATTTTTGCATTGAAAAACTACAATTGTCTGCTAAAATATTATTCAAATCCACGTATCAAATATCCACCATCCGCTAATGAAAATGAAAATAAGTTATTATAATTATACATAAGTTATATAACAATAATTTATTTGGGTCTAAATATTTAACTTTCTTCTTTGATTTCCATTAATCAAAGCAACATTCCGCAATTACAACTCTTGACAACCAAACAAGTAATCTTTTAACTCACCAATCTAGTAAAAGTTAGTCCGTAACAAAACTAAACATAAATAAATAAAAACCTCAAATTTCATAAATAGTTCCAAAATTTTTATTCAAGAACGTAGTATAGAAACCTTGGGACCAATACTAATTTCAACAATGCCATGGAAGAAAGAAAAGTGGAAGTTAGTAAAATCTTAAATCAAACCCAAAACCCATATGTTAGCAATATTTCAAAGTCAAAGAGGATGCAAAAGATGAACAAGAATTCATATAAGAACACAAAAAAGCTGAAAAAACCTGCGAATCCCATGAATATAGACAGAAAAATTAGATTACAAGAAATCAAAAAATATAAAAATAAAAAAAGAACAGATCACAATGCAGGAACAAGAGTTGTGGGCTTAGATTGCAAGTATAAGTAGTGGTGCCGTGGGGTTTGAGTACAATTCTATAACGACGTTTGCCGAATAATTTGGTTAAAAGAGAAACTGAAGTCTATAAAAAGAACAATAATAATAATAATAATAATAAGATTACAAGAAATTGAAACGGAAAAAAAAAAGAAAAATGAATAGATCTAAACCTGGAGCAAGAGTTGTGGATCAACGGTAGCGTCAACGGACGGTTCTGAAACAATTTAGTTATATTTTTTTCAAAGAGAAATTAAAAGATGATAGAATAGAATGTGAGTAGAGTGAATTTGTGACCAACATAAGCAGAGTGAATTTGTAGCGAGTAACCAATAAGACAGGAGGATAATTTTGAAAAATAGAAAAATACTGGCCAATTGAATGGACAATGCCAATTGAAATAAGGCTCTCATGTATTTTTTAGGAAAGCTTGAAATCAAAGAAACTCACAAGTTGTGACTTTTTATTTTATCCATTAGAAAAGGAAAATATATAAATTCAGAATGAATTGGATTGAAATATAATTACATTAGAATAAGTTGAAAAAAAAAAAGAAATTAGGGCATTCAAGATTGAACCTGACAAATAGACTGGATATAAAAATAGTGAAGGGAAACAGGAAGAGCTGCAATGATAGTTCTAAGCAAAACACAACTATGAACCACTCATTAGAAGCCAAAGAGTTCTCTACTCGTGCACCTTATCAAAAAATATATACCTAGAATCTAGCTGAATAATAAATAACTCCTAAATACTTGCCTTGTGAAACCATCTCGAAACCTAGTTATTAGCTAAAGCTACTGTGATCACTACTCTATTGAGATCTTTTATTTGATGATATATCAACCTATTTTACTCTAAACAGTACTAAATTACATTTTATGTTGTGCTATAACACATGCTTATGATATTCTATCATCACTAAATAAGCAAAATAAAGCTTGTAAAAGAAAGACACCATAACTCAATAACGATATTGTTTGTACTCACTTTCTCCAAGAAGTTCATTTCCTTTTCTATTTTCTTTAGGAATAGTAAGGCACAAAACTGAAATTTTCCTTTCATCGTGAGTGCAGTGTGGCCTATATTCCAACTCTAGTGAAATCAGTGATTTAAAAGGAATTTAGCCTCTCACATTGTAAATGGTAATTAACAATGCAAGAAGCAAATATTTCTATTGAGCTTGAATCTGATATGACACAAGAAGCGAAAATTTTTATTGTACTTGAAGCCTAATCACTTGTGTCCCTCCTATTCAATTGTCACATGAGTGGAATGATAGAATCTAGTAAGATAAGATCTCAATCATAATGCTTCTTAACAAGAATATTTTGTGTAACACCCCGTAAAATTTTAAGGCAAGTTGCCATTCAATTGAATGATAAAAATTGGCAATGCTCGAATAACCGTTTGAAATGTCATAAAAATAATTTAGATTGAAATTTTCAATAACCGCGTACCAATTTTATGGCCACAAGATAAAGGAAAAAGAGGGTACCAAACTCAAGCTCTAGTAAACAAGTATCCACCCATCGAATAATCAAACTACAAGTAAAACGTTGTTTGAATAGTTCAAGGTATGAAGTGAAAGCCAATACAGTGACTATTTACTTTGCCTTTGTTCTTCCTGCTGTAAACTTTTTTTTAGCAACTTTAAGCCTCTGCATATTAGACAATAAAAAAAGAAATAAAAAAAAGATTAATCAAAATGCAGCAAAACCAAACAAATTTTTATACTCATTTTCTGAAAACACAAATATTAACTAAAACACCTACAAGAACGAAGTCCACATACATAGGAAAACTTAGAGATTGCAAGAGAAACAATTGAAATTGCAAACAACCAAGTCTTTGTGTGACTCAAAAACAAAATCATACCTTTAAACATCAATAGCAGGACATACACTTATAGTAAATCCTAAAATATACTTAGCAACCAAGAAAACGAACAAGAAATGAAAAAAAAAAAAGGTTGTGGGCTACCTTAAATCGGTGGCAGCGGAGGAATAAGGTTCTCAAATGACAGTTGCTAATCAATTTGCTAAAAAGTTGAAGCTTTTGGGTTCTGGTTTTTGAAAGGGGATGTAGAATTTCCAACAATAGCAAAAGACAAGTCATGGAAATAGGAAATGGAAGAATCGGTCTAGTTTGTTGAAATGTCGATTAGGGCTTGCGTTCTGATGATTGTAAAGAGAGCTAGAAGGTAGAATGAATGAAATGGGTAAGAGCGTGTTGTCAAATTGCAACTAAAAGTGAACAGAATATGAGGGTAAATTTGGAATTGGAAAAAATGTCGTCCGAGGAGACTTTGTGCTTCAAATGTTGTATCCATATTGAATTTCCAGTACCCATATTGAATTTCCAGTACCAATTGAAATTGCAAGATCAATCAAGTCTTTGTATGACTCAAAAACAAAATCATACCTTTAAACATCAATAGCAGGACATACGCTCATAGTAAATCCTAAAATATACTTAGCAACCAAGAAAACGAACAAGAAATAAAAAAAAAGGGGTTGTGGGCTAGCTTAAATCGGCGGCAGCGGAGGAATAAGGTTCTTAAATGACGGTTGCTAATCAATTTGCTGAAAAGTTGAAGGTTTTGGGTTCTGGTTTCCGAAAGGGGACATAGAATTTCCAACAAGACGCTCAAAGGACAAGTCACGGAGATAGGAAATGGAAGAATCGGTCTAGTTTGTTGAAATGTCGATTAGGGCTTGCGTTCGAATGATTGTAAAGAGAGCTAGAAGGTAGAATGAATGAAATGGGTAAGAGCGTGTTGTCAAATTGCAACTAAAGGTGAACAGAATATGAGCGTTTGGAAAAAATGAGGAGACTTTGTGCTTCAAATGTTGGACCCATACTGAATTTCCAGTCCCAATTGAATTAAGGCTCTTTTATATATTTTAAGATTTAAGAAATAGCATCAAATAATAATAACGTTATTTGTCTAAATTGAAAACTTATCTCTAATTTATTTAATATTTTCTTATTAGATATGTTTCCAAGTACTTATTTATAATTATCTAGTCATCTCACAATGTAAAAATTCAACTACATAAATAGTCAATAGTATCCTAAGGCGCGTGGTGGCGCCATCAAAAATATCATTGAGAAGTTAAGTGAAAAAAGTGAAGAGAAGAAGAGCCCATCTATTATTCAATAAACTCAGAAGTTTTAATCAGAAATACCCATAGGAATGAGGCAGCTCTAGATGATATTTCACGAAAAATATGCATTTGGAATCTAATCTCTACATAAAAGTTTTACATGGTAAACAGAAAGATTGATGGAGTAACACAAAGAAAGCCCCCAAAAAAGTACTCTTTCATTATCCAAAACAAAATGCCACAACCAAAATAAGCTGCACGTCTCATAAGGTAAATGCAATCCACGGCACACAATAATAGCAAATGTTCTAATTTTTCTTTCTTTCAGGCCACCGACAGTTCAGCCATCTCCTGTTCTACAACTTCTGCTTCCACTGGATAGTATTTGTAGTGAAGTTCTCCAACATCATCGCCCGATAGCTTAGTCCATCCATTTGGTCCGACATAATAAACTGAAATAAACCCCATTTATTTAATGATTAAATAAATAACATGAATAGACAGAAAACATAACAATAAATATATGTGGGTAAAGAGGGAGGGAGGGGAATGAACAAGGAGAGGAAGGGAAGCAGGGTGTTACCACTGGCAACACCACCACTGGCTCCATCACGGAATGTTGCATGATAAATTGCCCGTCTAGCCAACTCAGCAGCTTCCTCAACAGTCATATCGTAACGGTAGCTAGAGTATTACACAACATCAATAATATCAAGGTTACCGTATAGCAATTGCATTAGATAAAACTCAATAGTGATATGTTAACAAAATAGAAGGCCGATGATGCACAGAACACTGTTGAAAGATAGAAGGTTCAATTCATTTATGACACATTTTAACGTGCAACAATTTTATAAAAACTGGGACCATCAAACTAATGGGGATGTGAACACCTCACCCGCTGTCCAGAACACCATAAGCATATGGTGAACCAGATCCAACAGAGAATCTAGTTCCTTTAAGCCTTCCTCCTTCACTGTCCACATAATACAGGCCGGGCCCCTATACCAAATAGCAAAAGTATTACAAACAATTAAAAGACGCATGTCAATCATATGCTATATTTTACTAGCTACCTTCTCATCCCAGCCAGCTATCATAGTTCCAACAGACAAACCCATTCCTCGATAAGAATAGAGAATGTTAGCCAGCAGTTTTGATGCTCCAGTTACAGATATCCTTCTCTTATTTGCCAGTTCATGCAATCGACACTGAAACATGCAGGATAACCATCAGTAAGTATTGATGTAGCAAAATATATAATAGGAAAAATATTCTATTTGTATAATGAAACAAATGCTAGAGCATTTTCAAACTGACACCCAAACCTAAGTGATAAATAGTATCCTAGGGGGCATGTTGGCAACCCAAGCAATTGCAGAAGGCAAGTAGTTTATCAACTAGTATAATCTCCGTCAACCACAAGTTCTAGTCAATTAGCTGATACAATTTTGTCCAAAGCATGCATAGAATTTTCATGGTTGCCCAAAGGTCCCTACTTGCATTTAAAATGTCGTGAACTTGTGCTACTGAAGAGTTGAAAACAAAGGCAAAATGAAATTAGCTGATTCTTGATAGCAGTTAGAAGTGCATGAGTCATTGCAATTCCAGACTCATGTCTTTATTGTCATCCTTCTAGTTCTGGATACCGATAGGATTTAGAAAGAGTCATATCCATTCTCTCTTGAAATCAAGAATATAAGTGCTTGAGTGGAGAACTTTCTTTTTACTATACATCCTCACTTTTGTCACTCTCGAATGAATGTGACAAATTACGAGATATGCATATAAATATAATATTCTCAAAAAATAAGTTGGGGAAAAATTATTCAGAAAAGATCCTCAAGGAAAAAAGATTAGATGGACGAGAAGCTCCCTCCTCCCTTATTATATATCATGTCCATACTTTATTTATGATTAGTTTTTATTTTACAGTATCCTTATTATTTTAAGAGCTTACAGCTAAAATCACCCACCTTTTCCACTAGATCTGAACCATCCCAAAATATGCAATATATCATATACCGCACCAGAAAAAGACACAAAAACTGTGTTGACCTTTCCCTCTAAACCTAGTAAGTTAACTCACTTGACAAGCGAATCTAATCTAAGATAACTGCTAAGGGATCAAACTAGAGTCTTTGTTCGTTTCTTCCATACTAGCATTATTTTATGGTCATTAAATTTTTCCTCTTCACAGTTACTGGATCCTTTTAACATTTTCCTTCATTCTTTCTTGCAAATTAGCAAATGGGAATTTTTTTTCCCCACCGGGGGGGAGGGGGGTGAGACAAGCAGAGCTATTATTTAAATGCCAGAGGAATCAATGCTAGAGAGATCAACAACTCAATAAAGAGTAATACTAATGCATTCCACAAAATGCATATAGATAGCATCATGACACCATCCACCATATATCTTCCTCATTGAGAATGACAATGACGATATATAAAAAAATAAAAATTGGGGGATGGAAACTAAAACATAACTATCGGGAAATTCAATTGAAAATCTAAAATACCTTAACACCCAGATTTCTGTGCCAGAACTGGCAGTCAGCGGCTCCTCCCGCCATTGTGCCCAGCATATGGGGATTAATTTCAATGATTTTCTTCACAGATTGTGAAGCTGACATTAACATGAAGACGTAAATCCAATCAAACATGAATGTGGGATAGTAATACGATAGTATCTAAATTTAAATAAAAAGAAATATGAGATAAAGCACATGACTGAATCACCCATAGGACACAAGTACATAACTAAGATACCATAATCAGCTTACCTAATTTTTAGTTAAACACATGTACAAAAATAATCAATAGAGGTCATAGTATTAAATTGATGCATAGGCTACTTGAGCATCAATGTGAAACTCCCAGAAACATAACAATAAAATGTAGATAAGAAACATATAAATATGTTATCAGATCACATTTTCTGTGAGATTTAAAATGTGTAGTCAGTCAGACAGTTTCATAACATCTATGGAGCATGGCTCAGAAACAGCAGATCGGACTTCCTGGGTCACTCAAAACAAGAACATCATTCAAGAAAAGGCTCATAGTAAATAATTTGCAGGAAAATGAATGCATTACTGCAGTATGAACTATGAAGGTAAAGTGTAGGTAAACTGTCTTTTATGGACCTTAGCCTATCTATGAAAATCTCAAATTAGTTTGCAGTTTGAGAGTAACTATTACATATAGGTTGCTGCAGTGAAACTAATGTAAATGATCCAATATCGCGCACACAAACGACAGAAGTCTTCGCATTGCTTTAATCCAACTATCCTTAGTAGGCCACAGTATCCCTCTTAAGTAAACTTTTCACTAATTGCATTGAACTTACATTCCTTTACATTTGCGGCAAACTCAAACTGTAAGTGAATCTTCCGATCACTAATTCTATATAAATGAACATGAAGTAAACGTGTAACTAATGTTGTAGAGAAGTTCTCATTCCTAATAAAATTCACTCACCAAGGTCCAGTGGAACTAGACTGTTTTGTTGTGCTACGTTAATTTGATCATTATATTCCAGACATCCCAAAAGTACTTGATACTCCGAAGGGAAATATAGCAACAGATTATAATCGATTATAAGCGATTTTGATAATAAACGACGTATGTGGCACGATTCCAAAGTGACATCTCTTAATGATTTGATGCCACATAAGTCGTTTATAATCAAAATTGTTCATAACTGATTGCTAAATGGACCCTACGATTTGGGTAATAGTTCAAACTTCATATTTATGGGAATAAAGAACTGTGATTGCATGTCAGAACCTGATACAGAAACTGATACAGAATGTTACCTTGTATCAAATTGGAGCTTTAGAATGGAAAGACACATCTAAACTAACACATCATTCTTTTCCAAGAGTATATTTTCATCCCGACTTTGTAAGCATAGAAACATCACATGAACATCCATGTGGCTGCAGATTAATTTCCGTACAAGCACAATCAAACACAATATACAAGATGCTTTTTTTCATAGTTCACGTGCCAGGAATAGTCAAGATGGCTCACATATGTATCCTCCCATGCTAGCACGCGAATCGGCAGCAACCATGACACCTTCCTTGAATATAAATGCCAAGGTAGTTGTACCCTTTGCTGGCTTCACCATTTGGACAGCATTTTTCTGAAAACCGTCAAACTAACAAAGAAGGTAAAATGAAAAA
>CAVNYN010207984.1:0-12546 GCA_963692815.1 Nyctanthes arbor-tristis | reverse complement strand
TTTATAGCTTAGTGGTTTAGTTTAGGATTGATGAATTTTAGATGATCTTTAATGTTTTACTGGGTTTATTGGTTTAGTTTAGGATTGAGGAATTTTTGGATTGGCTAATGATAGATTCAGATATTGGCATCATGTGGGGAAGAACTCTTAAAGGCCACAATTAAAAGAAAATAAGAAATATAATATAAAAAAAAAATTTAGGGGGCGCTGCCCCCGAACCCCCGGGAAGGGGGCTCCGCCCCCTTCCAACCCCCGGTTGTTTTTTCTCTAAATCCAACTTGACTCTATAGAAAATCTTAGGTCCATTGCTACATTACTCATTATGAGGGTCCATTTTTTAGAATTAGCCTAGGGCCTTAATAATGACAGGACCGGCACTGGTCAAAGTGACATATAGCCATTTTGGACCAGATGTCTCGCCTCTATTAATCAATGAGTTTAAACCATCTTACAGATAGAGGTAGATGCTTAATTTCCTCCAATTTGGGCAACCCCACGTGACTAAGTAGAGAGGTCACTCAATCAGTTAAACTAATCAAACATTAAATATATGATACCATATAGTGTCAGATAATATATATATATATATTGCATAGGTTAAATTTCTCATTCTTCCTAAGCATCTTTTATTGAAAATTAGTAGTATACCCCGTGCGTTGCACAGAAAAGAATAATTAGTAAAAAAATGCGTAAGCAATTTGAAAAACTAATATCATAATTTTATTGCGTACTACTCACTCATATATATATATATATATATATACACACACACAAACATATATTACTAATCAAAATTGAAACGCACAATATTTTGACTTGGCACAAAACTAACTAAATTGTTATTCATAAAAAAATACTATTAAATAATAAAAATGAGAATGAGTAATTTTTACCAAATTAATACAAATAGCATATTATATATAGAATAAAAACATATATAAATTTTTGTATATTATTATAAAATAAAATAAAATAATATCAAAATGTAACTAATGGATAAATATTATTTTTTTCTGAAGAGAATGGATAAATATTATTATTATAAAATAAAAAAATAAAACAAGCATATAAAAGTAGGATAGTAGTTTTAGCGGGAAACTTGCATATAACCACTATCCTATTTTAATATATATAAGATAAGATAAGATGAGATTGATTCATAAAAGTTGGGATTCACCACGTTGACCAATTTTTTAAAGCAGAAATTGGTAATCAATTATCGGATTTTGAATTCCCATTGTTTTACACTTCGTGCATAGACTATCGTATTTTAATTACTCCCTCTGTCTCAAAAAGATACTCCTCCTTTCTTTTTTTTATCCATCTCAAATTATATTCCCCTTTCTTAAATTAGTTTTTTAATTTTCTAATATAACCCTATTTTTTGTGTATAGTAATCAACAACGAAGAACGACTAAAGTAAAATATTAAATAAATCAAAGGATATATTAGGAAATATATTATTAAATTATACATTTCCAATAATATTAAATGGTATTTTCCTAATCTATGTGAAAAATGAAAAGGGAATATCTTTGTGAGATGGAGGAGTAGTTTTTTAAAAATAATCTAGAGCAAATTAGAAAAAAAAATGTTTTCCCTGGAAAACGTTTACTTTCATTCATTGAGAGCGCCACTAATAAATGACGAAATGATTAAAGGTATACAGTTAAACCAGTAATGATTTACTGGAGAGTCTATCGTAGTTGACGCTAACAGGCGTGCCATTTTGTTCATCCTACGGGAATATATGTACATAATCTGCAATTCATTGACTCAAGTAGAGATCGGAGTCGCTTATACAAAGGGCTAGGCTTTCTTTCTGAGTCGTGTCTCGTAATCCATGATCCATATTGATAGCATATGCTCTTACTTCTTGAAGCTTCAAATCTAAGTTCAAGGCACAACAAAGCCCTTTTCTAATAGCCATTGCTTCAGCAGCTTCCACTGTAAATTGATCATTCATGCTCATTGCGAAAGCTCCCATGACCACTCCCTCTTTATTCCAAAAAAACCCCCCATCAAGATCAATGCCACCAGCCTAGACTGCTGCATCCGTGAACAACCGAACTCCCGATGAGCACGTTTGCCGTCCACCAATTCGTGATTTGGCGCCTAGCACCTACCCTATTCCTTCTTGTTTGATCCTCCAACCGAGCATGCTGAAAATTCCCTTGGTGCTCTAGCATTTGGTTGCCTACAAAGCCCGCCTCACGACCCTGCCCGCCTCATGACCTTGCCTTAGGTATTCCTCTCCATCCATACCGCCTAAAATAGCATGCAAATCGGCTCTAGTACTTGCTGATTCTGCCCCATCACACGTTCAACCACCTCTACCTAATTCTCATGGAATAACGGTTGTATCACATGCCAATACCCCATCTCACGTCACACCAGTTTCGTCCAGCTACATTGAAAGAAAAGATGTGGATTTGTTTCACTTGCCCTACACCAAACACATCGTATACTATTCTCCATGTGATGCCGCCTCAGGTTCTCTCCACTAGGAATGACATTTTGTAACATTCCCCAGATGAAACAAATGACTTTTGGAAGAATGTTGAGCTACCATAAGGTCGTCCACTTTGAGGCTAATTGATTCGAATTGCTTATCCCATGTTGTTGCTCCTATTATCTCGCCAAGTGATACCTGCTCTTAACCAAATAGATTCGAGATGCCATTTAGTGCCACATAACGACATTCCTCTCCAAATTTTCCCCCAATGGCTAGATAAAACCAGCTCCACATCAATAGGTAGTAAGTTCTCCCAGATAAGTAGTTCATTCCATTCCCCATTCACCATTAAGTTAGCAACCCAATCTAATGCTTCGTACTGCTGCGAAATTGGTCTAAAAGAGTGTAGGAGGGAGCTACGGATCATCATATATTTGAATGTCACGGTTCCTCCCACCTCCCACCATAGTCCCCTTTTCAATAAGCTCTGTCCCCATAATAAGCTCTTCCAAAGATATAAAGAGCCAGGCTTGTCCTCTGCTTCTAAATATGTTTGTATTCGGGAAGTATTTATTCTTTAGAATGAATGTCGCCAATGAGTTAGGATTGTCCAACAACCGCTAAACTTGCTTTACAGCCGAAGCCTGATTAAAATCCACTATGTTTTGAAACCTCATCCCTCCTTGTTTTTTCAATTTGTACAATTTATTCCGCCGAAGCCATGCCATGCTCTTGCGATTGCCTTTAGAACACCACCAAAATCGAATCATTACTAACCATATTCGGGAGCTGAAATAAACTTATGATATGGGTTGGCATTGCTTAGATCACATACTTCAACAGCACCTCCCCCTTACCATAGATAGTAGCTCCACCTGCTAATTGCAAATTTTTTTCAACATCTATTTCCCCAAATAGGCAAAAGTCCTTATCTGGTTTTTACCAACAAGTACTAGGAGTCCTAGATAGGTGTCATGTGATCGAACCTCTTCAATCCCCATTTCCTGAGCACCTCTAGCTTTGCTTCTTTTGTTGTATTTGGGCTAAAAGTAATAGCCGTTTTGTCCCAGTTGATCATTTGCCTGGATGCATTCCTAGAAGTGTATAACATTCATGATCTCTTGAGAATCTCCCCTTTGAGACCTGACAAACATAAGTGAGTCATCTACAAAAAATAGATGATTAATTCGTTGTCCCTATCCACAACACTTGCTTTCCAAGATAAAGACCTCTAACTTCAACTGCTCGAAGTGTTTCTAAAAAACCTTAAGCACAAAGGATAAACAGATATGGGGCCAGGGAACACCCCTGCCTAAGCCCCCTAAATGGAATAACAGACCATTGGTACTTTCCATTTACATGAAAGTTAAAAGTAGCAGAAGATATACAATCAAAAATCAAATTTACCCATCGCTCATATAAAGACATTCTATTCATAACAGAACAAATATACCCCTATTTGACCCTATCATATGCCTTATTCATATCTAATTTTACTGCCATAGAGGCTCTACCATTACGTTTACAAGATAAGAATGCAATAATTCAAAAGCAATAATGGCGTTGTCAATAATGAGTCTACCTGGCATGAAAGCACTCTGGTTTGCTACTGCCAATAGATCAAGAAATCTTTTAAGGCGATTTGCTATGGTTTTGGAAACAATTTTGTAAACAGTGTTGCTTAGGCTAATAAGCCGGTATTCTGACAAGTGTTTAAGATTTTTCTAATTTAGAATGAGCACCGCTCCAATTTTATTAACAGCCTAAACCGATTTTTCCCCATTCAAAACCCCCTAAACAAGCTCTACCACTTGTGGTCGCCTGCTGCCCCAATTTTTTTGGTAAAACAATGCGGGGAAACCATCAATGCCTGGGGCTTTATATGCCCCCAACTCAAAAACAGCCATGTCAAGCTCCTCTGCTGTAAAATCCTTTGCAAGAAAATTGATGTCCTCTTGCGCCAATAGTACCCATGCCACTCCCTCCATTCCCTCTCCAAAACCTCTATACTTGGATTGCTCTGTCAAAATAACTCAGCAAAATGTCCTTCTATGTGCTGGACCAAATTCGCGTTTCCTTTCGCCTCCACTCCATTCATATCTAAAAGGCTATGTATGAGGTTTGATTAATATCTCCTACTAGCCTTCCTATGAAAAAACTGTGTATTGTGGTACTCCTCTCGTAACCATTCCAACCGAGACCTCTGTCTCCAATATAATTCCTCCTGAGATTGTAACTGTAACATCCCCAAAAGCTCTTCCGATCTCCCAATTGTGCTACGTGGTCATTAATTTGAAAACTATCGCTTGAATCACGTTAGAAGACTTCAAGATTTGCGGTCAATTGAAGATGATAGTCCTTGATTGACGACATAAATGAAAGTATGAGGACTTAATTACAAGGTAACACAAAGTAAAAGAATTTCTCAAGCAATAAATGAATGATCCACATTGAGCCACATAGCCTCGCAAGGTGTACGGCGTCAGGTTGTGCCACGTGTCGCAATTTCATTGGCAGAACTCAAAATTTATTAAAACTAGCTCAATTCCAACTATTATAAAAAGGACCTTTAGGTCCTCAAGTTCCCAAAAGGCCCCCCAAACCATCCCCTTTCTCTCCCAAGCCCCGAAAATTCGTCCAACATAGCCAGGGGAAGGAGAAAACCAATAAAAGATCACCAAAACCCCTATTTATCCTTTGAAAAAGGTCCCTTACCATATATAGAAAGATTATATCTTGAAAAATAGTTTTAATTGAGAAACATCAATCTTTTAATGACGTTTTTTCTACTTGATATTATTCGAAGAAGATTTGAGGTGAGTAATTATCACTTTGATGTCCTTTTTAACATTGATGATGTTTTGAAATGCTAAGCATGTATTTGATTAAAGCAATGAACATGGATTCTGATGCATTGAAAAGAAAGATTGATATATTGCATTTTGAATCACTAGTTGCTTTACCCGTTCTGTATCTGTTCTGCTCTGCTCTGTTGCCACACTAGGAGTTATCTAACAATATCGAGATGGGCGACGATTAGTGTGATATCTGCTTTGTATTTGTATTAATCTGTCTGAAATTCCGATAGGGGTCAACTGGGATTTAAATGTGGATTCACTTAATTATACATGGTCATGATTGAATTGATATGATTCTTGCGAGCACCACGGGTAGTAGTTTAACTAGTGATAGGGCCCATCTGTGCATTGAAAAGTTTTGTGCATGAAATGATTTTATGGAAAATAAATCTTTCAAATAAAAGATAAATCAAAGTGTTTTGCTACTCACTGAGTACTTTGTACTCATTTCCTTCTTTACTACAATTTTTGTAGATGATTGAAGCTATAACATCTGAAAAGCAAGGCAAGCCGGGAGTTGGATCGTACTCGTGAAATGGAGTAGAGTAGTGCATGTAGTGTAAATCTGCCTTTGAAGCTACTATGAATTTAATGGTTTCATGCTCACCTCTGTAGTATATATGTTTTTACATCTTATAACATATAAGAAAATAGTGAGTTATAATCTTTATATTGGTTTGAATTCTACTTTTCCTGTAAAAGTTTTCTAGTGACTTGGCGTATTTTAGTAATCAATAAAATATATTTATTTTCTTGAAAAACTTAGCTTTAATGTTTTCTTAAAAGTTTAACAATTTGTTAGCCTATATAATTAGCTTTATATATTACACTCTGTAAGATAAGATAAATTGGATTGTTCTGCACGTCCCGTCCCCACTGTTGAATTGAAGCTTTTGCTACATAATTTGTTAATTAATATAATATATTCAGAAATATTAGAAAAATAACGGGGGCGTGACAGTAACACTTACACCTCCTTCTCCAATTGTTTGATTTCGGCCATACTAGCACCCCAATTTCTCAGAATCCCAGAGTTTTTTGGGTCATTGTTACTTCTCATTCAACTCATTTCTCCATTGGCCGCCAAAATGCTCCCTACTCTCTCTCTTTTAGTCCCATGCTTACTCCTATGTACCTAGTTCAACACCCCACTAAAGCATCTCTTTCAGTCCCATCCTCTCTTCTGACCCCTCAATTATCATCCACCACCTTTTCATATCCTTCTTCCTTAGTCCAGAAAGGTTCAAACCTAAACCTACTTCTGCGTTTCAAGCTACCCTCTGGCCACTCATAAAGATATAGTATGATAAGGCGATGGTCTGAAGTAAAATAGGGCAAGTGTTCAATCCCCGAGTTCAAGAACTTTGTCCTCTTTTCAACTGACCCAATAAATCTGTCCAATCTTGATTGCATATTTGCCTCTCCATCCCGCTGATTATTCCATGTGAATTTTAGTCCTAATATTGAATAGAAGATAGCCTACAATCGAGCATAGCATCTTGAAAAGCCCTCGTGGATGCTATTGGCCTATCCCCACTACCTATATGCTCATATAATTCACAAGTCTCATTAAAATTTCCCGTATATAGCCAAGGTAACTCCCACTGCACCCTAGCCTTCGTAAAAGTGTCCATGAATGGTGACACTCAGAAAGTTTAGGATTTCCATAAAAGCCCGTGAAGCACCAAAGAAAACCGTCTGTAGAAGTAATCAAGGCGTTAATATGTCCTTTTGAAAAGAATTTAACCTTCATTCTACAAGCGTTATCCCAAAGCAATATTAGACCCCCACTGGACCCTCTCTCAGCACTACAAAATTGCTACAATACCCAAACTAAACCCTCATTGAATCCGCCCTAGCACCATAAAATTTAGTCTCAGACAGAAAGACTAAATTAGGGGAAAATCTTCCAATAAGCTTCTAAACCTCCGCTACTGTACTGCATTCCCTATTGCCCGTACGTTCCAACTTAGGCAATTTATTGTATTCGGAGGCCCTGCAAAGTAGAGCTCACCAATTTAATTTCATCAGAGACATTAGTATTCACCAAGCCATTGTAATGTCTCAAATTTAAAAGTATTATTTCAAATACTTCGATGAACGGGTTGATAATTTTAAACGTTACTAATGATTCAAAAATAGCTCGTATGAGATAATGTGATTTTATTAGAAAATAAAAAGAATGTAGAATATGTTAATATTCGTAAGTCATTAAATTTAAAATACTGTAAGTTTTAATCGGCAGTTTTATTAGTCTCAGAAGTGTTATAATCAAAATTTTTTTAAAGTTCGCGTGGCTACTAAAAATTCATTAAAAGAACATTATTTGACATACCAAATATTAATTCAGGATGTGAGTTGGTAAAAAAGGAAATGAAACGAAAAGAAAAGGAAAAAAATAAAAATAAAATAAATTGCCTGGCAGCAACTTGAAGAAAGGTGGCAACATGTGGAGTGTTGACATTAGAAAGAAATAAAAAGTAAAAAAATAAACAAATTTGCCTATAAATAGAGGGCTCAAAGGCCCCCCAAAAACCATAATATATATATATATATATATTTTAAGGGTAGGGGTGGGTGGAGGGAGCTGCAACCGTGAAAGGGGGCTCGCCTCTCTTTGGTCATCAGTGGGGCTACACCCCCCATTATGTAGGGGGCTTGCCCCTTTACTAAGGGTGCGCCCCCTATGTATTTTATAGGGATGCACTTCTACCCCTTGGGAATTGTATCCCATATTTAATATGTGTGTGTTTTATCTCGCCATCTATGTTGCTCGGGCGCGATTTTAATTGCGGAACAAATAACCTTTCTACTTATAAGATAGAATTAAGATTTGAAAGGAGTATGGGTTTGACGACTCCGTAAGCATTTAACTTTGTTTAATTATTACATTGTTCTAGTTAAATATTGAGAAGATAAATAAATAGAAAATCTTATATCTACAGATGTTAGAATAAACCTGATAAAGTGTGAAAGATATTGATGGCCTGTGCAGTTCAATGTTTGGAGGTGCCAAAACTATTAATGTCCTTAGATGGTTATGGATTAAGGTAAGTAATAGTTCAACGACAATATAAGACAATAATATTATGTGCTCCTATGATGTGATATCTAAATGTAAGTCATGTGCTATAATATTCATGTGATATATTATCATTCTTTTGAGACGAAAAAATTAGGCATGACTTAATTGGTACCATTGAGATAGACGTTGTTGAACATATGATGTGGTATGCCCTATGCACATATTATAGAATGATGATAAAGATGAGAATATGCATGTGACAGTGATTGACAAGAGACACCACGGAAGATGGTGTAATCCCTGTGTAGTTACATCGTATTGTATTTATCATACGGGTAACACTTGCCAGTATTGGGAGCCCAACGACCAACTGACCAGGTATATATACCAGACATGGTGTTGAGACATGGCGGTTGTGTGTTTTGGCCAAGCCTTGACTATGATGATATTAGTAAGTCCTTGTCATCTCCTGAGCCGAGTTTGAACCAATGACGGACATGTTGAAGGAATTCACGAGTCAAAGTGAGATTATGATGGACCTTTAGGCAAGGCCTTGCTTTCAGACCTTTTGATTATGAGCTCATGCGGTGTTTTACATGGGGATGTGAGCCCTATTTACATTGTGGTGTGTGGTATCATCATATACATATACGTGTTTTTACTTACTGAGCGTGAGCTCATATAGTTTTGCATTATAGGCGTAACAATACAAGTAACAAAAAGTGGTGACAACTTCAAAGTGAGTAAAGGACTGTATACGGGAATCCTGACTGTGGGCATTAAGGGTCTACAACCAGAGGCACCAAAAAGGTTACGAATGTTTTATCTTAAAATAATTAATACTACCTTATAAAAGTAAAGTATTTTATAAAGATAGTTCTCAATCTTCTCTACCTGTATTCATAAATGAACTTTATTTATCATTATTAGATTACTAGTATAATAAATTTGGCTTTATTAGATTATTAGCACAATAATAATTATTATTACTATGAAATATATTTGAATACTTTGAAAATGAATTATGTTTACTCTGAATTATTCTTTGTTGAAAATATTATTTGAAAAAAATATATTTTGCAAATACTAAAAATTTGTACATATGATAAGATTCAAATTTTTTTCTGAACAAGATAAGATTCAAAATTGTTATTTTCCCAGTAATATAGAGATTTTAGAATAATTGAAGGTGTTACATCTGGCATGATATCAGAGCATAGTTAATAGACCTTGTAGACAATTCACTATACATATATCCTATGATCCCTTCGAGTTCACCAATGAAGTAAGTGATTTCTTGATCTATTTGCATTATAAAGGACGTAAATGTTCATAAAAATAATAAAATAATATAAAACGTTTAATTGTTTATAATCGTGTGTGGTTATCTTCAAGAGCAATTAGTTGGAGTTAAATAAAATGCAAATCTGGGATGAAAAATAGGTGTTTCGTTGACACATGTATTATTGTTATTATAATTTCAAATATTTGACGAATGCTTTTAAATAAAAGGGTATTATTTCATTATGATTCCGATTCACTTTAATGGTCATTTGCTTTTAACAAAATAAATTTTATATTGTTATTAGAAATATTAAAAGCACCTACTCAATCATTATGAAAGTTTATTTTCGCTCAATACTTTTATAATCTCTATGTACACTCAACCACCGATGTTAAATTTGAATTAAATAATTATTATCTTATTGATATAGACACTCTTTTAAATTAATTAGCTAGAGTATTAGCTTAGTTATTGCATCTTTTATTTATTATGATGATAAATAATATAATGTTAATTTGGTTTCGCATCTCACGTCCTTTTTGAAATAATTGATATCTTAAAAATTTTATCTTACCATCTTTATTTTAAGCGAGAAAGAAATCCAAATCCAAATATTAGTTAAATCTAATGTTAGTTTCCAAGTTATGTTTTACTTGTTTATGGGTAAAAGTGTTTGGATAAATATCAATAATAATTTTACTTTATCCAAATTCTATGTTTGTTTTCTTAAATTTAAGAAAATTTAAGAATTCATTTCTTTTCTATGACGACTCTTAATTAAGAAAAGAGTATGATAAATTTGACACTTGACAGCCTTAAGAATCCTTCTTGGTCAATTAAGTGTATTCATTCAGAAAACGACCTACTTATATTTAAGTATCTTTTGAGTCAAGTGCAAATATTAAAAGATCCATGAGAAATGAATTTTTGGAAGTAAAATATTGACAAACTTCTACATGATTTTTGTAAATAAATATATGTTCTATTTCAATGAAATGAGTATTTGAGTATATTTTCGTTTTAATAATTTTCAGGAGACATGTCATAAAGGAATAATTGATCTAAACTTCTCTAATTGAGTTTTGTTAATTTTGTCCATACATAAACTTTTATTTTTCATCAATTTTTTAAAGAAGAAAATGATAAGTGCATTCATTTTGGTATCTTGCTCGTAACATGTTATTTGAGATTACTTGTTACTTGATATTTCTTTTAATTTATCAAAAGTATGAATGAAGAGCTTGCAATAGTTTATCTTATTGATACTAATTAGTATACATATGCAAGTAAAGCATGCATGCATAAGATTGAAAATGATGTCTATCACATGATTTCATCATGATGTTAACATGACGTCATGTGTCAATGAGTTCCTAGTATCATACTGTCACCGAGTGAAAGTTTTGCATGTTGAACAGTCATGAGATAAGTATTGCGTATTTCCTATCTTGAGGAAAGAACAGAAAAATGTGTTGGAGAAAACAATTCTTTGAAGATTCTGATTGATTTGCATAATACTAGAATATTAAAATGAATAGAGTGAAATGTATCAATGAAGAAAGTATATAGGATTTGGTTTTGGACTTTTGAATTTCTCCTCATATGTTATGCTTTGCGGTACCTAAAATTCCACATTGGTGGAGAAATCACTAAAACCAGTGATTTGTTATGTGGTTGGGCTTTGATATATACCATTTGGCTAAAGGAAGAGATGTGACAGGATGTATTTAAAATGAGGATTATGTAAAGACTTCATAAATATGACCCATATTAATTGCCCTATTGGTTGGCAATATAGTCATTTTGACTTAAGTTGAATGCAAAGGTATATCTATGGGTCTAATTGCAGTTTAGGTTTGTGTGGTCTCATGTACAGATAGATATTGGAAAGACTATGTAATTGATGATTTGGTTAATGTGAACAAAGATGTTGACCAAAGAAAATATGCAAATGGATGGGATGATTTGATTTGACTTTGGGTTATACGTAATGATATGATATAGGATATTAAGACTTTTTAATTCACCCATTCAGTATAAGTTATCTTAATTTATGTATTCTCTTCTTATTGTTTTGAGAAGCATCTAAATATCTTTTGGAATTTGACAGTGTTATTTCCTCCACACTCTTTGTATTATTGCAACAAGCTCTTCTTTATTTGGTTTTCTCCATTTCTCATGTTCGACTGTCGTCCTTTCAACTCCTTCTTACAAGCTTGATGTTTTCTCATAACTTGTATGTTTTACAATGTTGTCCCTTTATCCAATAATTTGAACTTACATTTGTAAGTTTACATGATCCCTTGTTGTGAGCATATGTTTAATTTGAGTAAGATTTTGTCCCCGTAATGCCCCAAAATTCCATTTATATTTCTTGAGATTTTTCTGAAATTTTAAGTAATCAACTAAAGTGCTATACTCGATTTTATTAAGGATAAAAATTACTTATTAAGAATAAAATATAATATTTTTAAGATAGCGATTATCTGTTAAAGATAATTGCCAAGTTTACCCTTGGGTAAATGCACAATTTAACAGAAATTTAATTGCAGGTTAGCTCTTAAGAAAAACTATGAATAGTTAGAAAATTAAAATACTTAATATTATTAAGAATATCGTTAAACACAAGTAACTTTTGTCCATCCATTTTCCTTTCAAATGTGGCTAACCAACTTGTGGTACTTAGCTAGCAAGGTAATTACCTATCAGCCAAAATGTTAAACATCCTGGCGGCCAGGCTTTAGGTAAT
The DNA here is from genome assembly GCA_963692815.1 of Nyctanthes arbor-tristis. Taxonomy (NCBI): domain Eukaryota; kingdom Viridiplantae; phylum Streptophyta; class Magnoliopsida; order Lamiales; family Oleaceae; genus Nyctanthes; species Nyctanthes arbor-tristis. The sequence continues at coordinate 174 of CAVNYN010207984.1, read as the reverse complement.
ATGTCCTGGCCAGCCAAGCTAAGTACCTGCCCAACTAAGTAACTTACTCGGCTAGCCAAGTAATTTATATATTCTTTTAACGTTTATACTTTATTTGTGGTTTTAATATAGTGTATATACATGTGATGTAGGGATAGAGTGTTCAAGCAGCTTCAGATGTAAATGCAATAATTC
>CAVNYN010207981.1:0-25138 GCA_963692815.1 Nyctanthes arbor-tristis | reverse complement strand
TTGAAACAGCCGAAACAGCAAGAATCGAAGATGACAAAGATATCGATTTACGACTTGAATAAATTACAACTCAAGAGTTGCGGAAAAATAAATGGTTTTTGGAAAAATTAGAGACTTGTGCAGATAACGTGTTATAAACTGGAAGAAAAGAATAGAAAATAGAGAGGAAAATTAGATAGAAAACTCGTGAATTGTATTTTCATTCACAACACATGATGTCTATTTATACACGTACAAGTGTGTTATCCAAGAAAGATTTAGAGTACAAGTCAACTAACTTTGAGTGATGGCTAAGAAAATTGATGGTGGTTAGGGTTTAAGAGGTACCATTGTCGATCACTAAATACAATAATTATTTATAATAGAATGACATATATTTGAATTATTGTGTTGTATATTATTTTATTTATTAAGGATTTATTCAAATAGTTAATAAAAGTTGTTAAACATGATTGTCATGACTCACGACTTGCCCAAATTAGGGGGCGAAGAGGCAAATAATATAAATCAATCGATTGGGACATTTTTGGAATCAGATTTAAATCTGACTGATTTGGGAAAAGAAATTAAAAGGGGAAAGAATCTAAAATTGACTTCAAAACTAGTCTAGTTATGGCATTTGGGAAAAAAGAAAAAAGAAAGAACGAAGGAATCGCAACAAAGAAAAGGAAAATAAAAAAAGAATTGACAAGCCATTCACCACAAAAACCGGCCAAGTGAAATCGATATTTTCAGATTCTTGATAATACATCAGATGGAGTTTTTTTTTTTTTTTTTTTTAATTTTGTAACGCTGAATTTTTATTTAATTAGAGGGAAGCTTGTAAAACGGCCCCGAATGTGATGGAGAAATTGTTATCATTAGTTCATATAAAATGCATCTCTTATCCACTATATATCTCATGCAATATAAACCATAAACGTCTATGCCATTGCTCTTATCCCAAAGTATCTGTACCTAAAATTTTATTGCGTTGTAGACTTCAAGACCAATTTCCCAAGTCAACTATACAATATTTTACATGTGGACAGTTGGACAAATATCAATTCTTGAGACATATCACTTCAATATATAGCGTACTTTGAGATAAAATATCAATTCTTGAGACATATCACTTCAATATATAGCGTACTTTGAGATACTGTTGTAAAGTCTAGCCTTTTTGTATTAATGGAAGGAAGAACTTTTTAAGTACTATCACTGTCGAACAATAAACTACATGGAGAAAATAATTTCTTTGTTTAAGACAAAGTCAAGTCAGTAAAATTTAGCTAAAATCAATGGGTAAAAGAGGGGGGAAAGGTTAAACTCAAACCCCCAATCAATTATAAATCAATCTTCTCTAGATAGCAACTCAATTTTTTTCTTTTAATGTTCACGAAGACTTTCATGAGTTAGTCAATAAAAAAAACTTTCTTTATTATTATTATTATTATTATTATAAATTAAAGGAAGATGATATTGTTGGTCCCCACATATCGTCGTCCTTTTCTCAACCTTCATATGAAGTTATGGACAAATTGATTTTCTTTTCTCTTTTTTTTTTTAATTATAATTATTTCATGGTCGATTCTATGTGTTTTGATTACACTAGCTATCTCACATGTTTATGCACTAAATGTAGTTTTCAGAGGTGGGAGTGCAAAAATGTATGAGGTATATATGATAGGAGATTATTGGGAAAACCTACACATATTGAGCCGACATAATTATCCCAATAATCTCCCTTCTGATTTTCATCCCTTGTGTATAGACAAGGTAAGGATTTTTCTAATTTTTATTTCTTAATTTTTTTTTTTTGGAAACATTTTATTTCTTAATTATTATAAGGTGAAGATCGTGGGGTTAGGTGAAATGATAATCCACGTCTGGATTTAAAAAATACATATAATGATACTTTTATTGCTGGAACTCTAGTTAAATGACCCTTTTAATTAATACATGCTAAAAATAGATATTTGATTTTATGAAATGAGTTTAGCTCTTTATTTCTCTGTATTTCTATATTGAAAATAGCGGCAAAAAAGTAATTTCATTTTTTTTTTTGGTTGAATGAAAAGAAAGAAAAGCAAATATGATAAGAAAAGCTAATTTGATACTCTCCCTTTTGTCCTTTTCGATAGATATGTACGTAACTTAATGTCATTCTTTTTTCTGTGTATATAAGATATTCACAGTGTTTGATCGATTGGGACATTCACCCGGTTTTATTAGCCACTAATGATTTTATTTGTTATGGACAAAAACTTTGGGTTTGATGGTTGCGGAAAAGAAAGCAACTAATAAGGTGCATGAATGAAACTGCTTGAAATTTGATTAGTTATATCACATTCAACTTTATTTGTTTTGGATATATGGAAAATTGTTGTACATGATCACAACTTTCTAAGATCTGAATGATCATGAATCGATGCAATTTAGAGTAGCCATTAAAAAAAAAAAACACCATTAGTCGATGGAATCTTTTGGTCTTAATAAATTTTTTTTGAGAAAATTAACAACCTTTTACGACAATATTAATTATTATCGTATATGTTGTTAAAGGAAAATTTGATTTAAGAGCTAACACATAGTATCTAAACAAATTATCAAACATCTATTGCTAAACCCCAATAATAATAATAATAATAATAATAATAATAATAATAATAATAAAACATAAAAGTGCTGTCCCTATTTAATTAATTAATTTATTCATTAAATCAAACGCGGAGTGCAGGGTCTGGCCAATACATCAAAAAGTCATCTAATATTACAAGGGATATGGACCCAGTTTCCCGACAAAATCACACACCTCCGATCTTGATTTATTGTACATACAAATTTTCTATAATTTTTTCTATCTATATATATGGAGTCGCACAGATTCCTAGATCTATAAAATGTGTACACAAAACCCTAGAATAAAAAACACAGACGCTCACTTATATAAATTTGATAACAATAAATGGCTAATCGCTTGCAATTGCAAGTAACTTCGCGTTAGAGAAAAAAAAAATTAATGGAAAGGAAAATGAAGAATAGGCGAGTTATGAACCTAAATATCAAAACTTTGGTGAGTTGACTAGGATTTGTCCAACGGTGGATAATGTAAAATTTGTCCGCATTAGCTAGTTAATCAGCTTTAAAGTGTTAAATATCTACTACTACTACTACTACTACTATATGTACAATAGATTTTGTAGTCGTAAATAATGAACTTACGGTACGAGGCTGTGGTTTCTCATTGAATTCTCGAGTTTCTTGTTGTACCATGCAAGTGCAACCGACAAATATAATTAAGAATAATATTATTTATCACTAATGGATCAATTATTATATAGAAATCTGTCATCTATGGGTGGACTCACATGCAGGTGACGGGTATATTAAGTGTTTACCCCCAACATCAATCGTTTATTAGTAAAGCCCATATACATGCAATCAAGATTCAAAAAAAAATATGAAGTGTGCGAAAACGTTGAGTCTAGAAGCCCTTAAGCATATTACTACATGATAAAATGGTGATAAATACATAATAAAGTATAAAGCGTAGTGAATTGTGAATTCCAGATCTCGAATACGAAAAAACTTTTTAAAACACTCTAGTCCAATTTGATCCATGAAAGTTGCTACTTGTTCCTCGGGCAAAATAATAATAATAATAATAACAACAATATGTTTACAACTAATAATGAGTTTACAACACATAATGACAGCTCTAGTTAAGTTGGAGCACCCAATTAATTGATAATAATCTGGAAGACGTGTTTTCCATAATCAATAACGTAGCGACATCTCATCTTTCACTTACGATGCAACACAAGTTTCGCTGAACGGTACTAGCATAATTAGAAAATGAATAATGCTATTCGTCACCATTTTAGGTGTCAATATAGTATTATTAAATGATAAGTCAAATAAGATATATAAACACATGATACATTTAAGTCAAGATTGTCAAGATTGTAATTTTGGATTGGATCAATAAAAGGGTCTTTCAGGTCGGTGGATCGGATCATGATTGTAAGATTCTACTAGATACAATTATATGAAAATTAAATTATAATTGAACATTTTAATAACAAAATTATAACTATAATAATTTAAATTAAAATCATATAATAATAAAATAAAGGTAGCCCTTATTTTGTACAAACTATTGTACTACAACTAATTTATAAAACACAAATAATTAAAAAAAAATGAAAGTTGAATCCGCAAAAGTTGAATTCACAATTTTTAAATAACATTTATCTCAAAACAACTTTCGTGAAATTACTTAACAATTCAAAATACTTAGATGATTAAAAGTGAAGTGTAAAAGCTCTTTGTATAAGAAGAATAAAGATCGTTTAAATCGTTAAAATCGTTGCAAGATGATATCAGAATCGTAACATCGTGAAAATTTAATATTTTATGATAGAATTGGATCGCTTATCATTTGTGAATCATAGAATCGTAGGATCTGAATCGGGAATTTAACAACAATGATTCATGTGGACTTATAATTTAATGCTATCTAAATATGGTGGTCATTACTATTAGTGATGAATAGCACAACTCTTCAAAAAATAAATGATTCGTATATGTTAGGATACTAGACTAAAGAACACATATTCTATAGTGTCTATTGAACACAATTTTATAAAGTCTAGTGTATACGTGACATGTGTCTATTGGACACATTAATAGATGATGCAGGTGTCTATTCAAAACATTGACAGATGACATCATTGCAATGTGTTTATAAACACCTACTACGTGTATACTGGACTCTATAAAATAGTGTCTGATGAACACTATAGAAGGACTAGAATAAAGAAAGCGTTAACTAGAATTCAACTCAGTCTTGACTCACTTCGGGTCAATCTTTTTGATGCTTCAATTCTCTTGGACAGATTAATCATCTTTAAAAAATAAAAAATAACGAAACTATTAGACGAACTAAATTTATTAATGATTTTAACGGAGACTTTTTCCTCCACTAGTCTAAAAAAGTTACATATAATTGTCCGTTATCACCTTCTTCCGACCCCTTCCCGTCCTCCCCCATTCCAGCTTTCTTCTTTTTATTTTTTTTTCTACATTTCGATTTTACGGTCGATATCCAACGCATAGCGGATAATAATACCTTTGATTTTGTTCTTCTAACACAAGTATTTTGACTCGTTCCTCACCAGTAGGAGTTCGTCCCGGATTCCAACGGTCGAGCCCATACTAGTCTTGAATTTTTCATTTTCTAGCGCTACCCACTGAAACTGAATTCCATCCACCGTTTACTTTTGCACGGAAGAGATGGGGTGGCTGACTCATACTTCACTTTCAGATGCAGGATTCCATGTGCCTCCTAGCCTTTACAACCAGATTGATCGCAATTGGCGCGAATTGCACGAAGTGTGGCGTCAGCTGCTGATCTTATTCCCATTGACAAATATTTGATGGGGTCAGTGACGTCAAATTAGAGCTCCGCGTTGACGTTGGCAATCACATTCTGGTGATTAATATTGGATTGTTTTTTTCCCAGCTATCTATTAGTATATAATTGGAATGGATTTATTGTGTTTTCTTATGTAGTGTTTGGCTAACTACAAAAGTTAGTTACTTTTTGGGATGTATTTGAGTCAAGGATGAGCCAGTTTGGATGAAATACTACTTGATGGAAGCAGTTGGCGCATAGGTTTCTATTTTTCCCTCTTTCTTTCTCTGTTTTCACACACACATGCATATTGAATCCCATGTGGGTTTTTCATTTGCTGTATGATGGTTTAATTTGATATTCTTTTAGTAATAATTCCATGCTAAAGCTTTGAATTAAGCAATTGAATTGATTAGTTTGCCGGATCCAAAAATATGCTTTCTTGTTGAGAGTTTGTGCCTACTGCCAGGAAAAAGGAACATTTTTCTGTAGTCAAGGGACTTGCGATAAACATTCTTGTTGCCATAAAGGCAGCAAACTGACGTGCCCAAAAGGATTCGCATAGCTGCCCCCGAATTAATTGTATAATCTGCTTCTGAGTACATAACAGACGTGCTATTTCATATGTTCAGCAGACAAAATGATATTCGCTGAACTAATGGAGAAAGAAATTAATCTGACAATGTATTTTACACTGGTATGGTATGATTTAAAAGAGAGGTTTTGGCCTAGCATATGCTGGTCAAAAGAAAAAAAGTACAAAATTTCTTGAGTGTTGTATTGACAGTATATGGCATCAAAGTCCAGTTTATTTTTATCAGAGTCCGGTTGTCTCAGTGACTATAAGTTTGGATCAGAGATTAGTTCGAGAAAATAATTATGGAAATATTACCACATTTCAAGTGTACATGCTTTACTTTGTGTAGAAGCGTGTCATCTGTCTGATGCTTTCTGTACTTCCTCTTGTGAGAAATGATAATAGAAAACTAATTAATGCTAAATCTAACAAAGGGTAAATTAGGATTTGGAGCATGTCTTATGAAAACCTTCCGGTTCGCAAAACCGATGATATATCAGTGAACAAGTTTGAATAGAGAGATGCATGTTAGTGAACGTAGATGGAGTCATGAAACGGGTTCATGTAATCAATCCTAAATTTGATGTGAAATTAGAAATGTGTGTTGTATACTGTTACTGCTTTCACTTGCTATACTGAAGGACAAAAAAAGAAAAATAAAAAATTCAGAGCTTTGGAATTCTTTTCTTTCTTTCACTGAGGAAATAACTAACACCGTTGAACTGTTCAGTTGCCCAACAACGTGGAAACTGACAGGAGCTTTTTTGAAAATTCCATTGGTGAATCAGACATTACTTCAGCCCAGCAGCCTTTTATTTGCTTAGTTTGTTCCTTGAAGCAGTCAAAGCCTCAAAGCAAAGTTGTACTGCTGACGGCTCTTTCATCTTCCTTTTAATAGTTTTGGGACCGGATTCCATGGAAGCAAAAGTTATCTCTAGTGGAATCCGGTACTCGAGCCTTCCAAGTAGCTATGTCCGTCCAGAATCTGAAAGACCAAAACTGTCTGAAGTTGTTGACTGTGAGAATGTTCCTGTAATTGACTTGGGTTGTGGAGATAGAAGTCTGATAGTTAAGCAGATTGGCGACGCCTGTCGGGACTATGGCTTCTTCCAGGTTATATAATAATACGTTTACTGTTGTTTTTAGCTACATCCTTGTGCGTTGGTATTGAGAGCATCATTGTATACATATAAATTTCAAATTGGTGATATCTTTATTTTTGGCTGTCGCAACTGTGGTTATCAGGTGATTAATCACGGAGTATCTAAGGAATCAATGGAGAAAATCCTAGAGGTTGCGCATGAATTCTTTAATTTACCTGTGGAAGAGAAAATGAAGTTGTACTCTGATGATCCATCAAAAACAGTGAGGCTATCCACAAGTTTTAATGTTAAGAAAGAGACTGTTCACAACTGGAGAGATTATCTCAGGCTTCATTGCTATCCATTGGATAAATATGTGCCTGAGTGGCCTTCTCTTCCGTCTTTCTTCAGGTACTGATATAGCCTATAGTTCTTGTGCCCCTCTCATGGCGTTCCATTTTTGGTTTGATCAAATTATGTCTCATGATATGTTATGTTGGAAGGATGCTTAATTTAAATGGTTATGCAGCCTTAGCTATTCTGTTATCTGATTCTAACTTAACGTGTAAGCACTTGTAGTCTTGTATTGCTTTCAAATTGGAAAGACTGCTTTTATAACCTTTTTGATTTGCCAAGGTTCAAGATCTATGGTCAGCAACACAAGCTTCATATGCTAAGGAGGAAGAAAAATTCATGAAAATAACATCAATGACAAACTAGGTGCTGTTTGCAATAAATTTTGATAAGCTGTATGAATAATGTTTGTCCTCTCCATTTGGTTCCTTGCTAGATCTTGGGGAAGATCTAAAGCAACTAGATCTTTAACAATTATCATATGACATGTCGGTTTTCTGGGTACCCCCTTTGGCTTGCAAATTGCGATGAATTCTACTAAGATCACACTTCTAGAGAGTGGCTTCTTTATGTCTGCACAAGTTTCCATCGAAGTTTCCATTTCTTTAGTAGATCCTGTTCAATTCCTCATTTTTTGTTAATAATTGAATTTAAAAGTAGTAATTCCTGGAAAAGTAACAGATGATTAGTTATTGGAGAAACAAAGAAGGATTATGACGTTAGTGGATGGAATTTGTAAGAACATTTATTTATTTACCTACAGAGTACATCTAAAAGAACCAAAATATGTCAACGATACGAGATGTCTAGCTAAACCGACTTGAGTCCTAGGTTCTTTTTAACTTTTGGCCAGATCTATGATGCTATCTATGTTTCCTGTTGGCTGAATCTGAGAGTTATATCATGTTAAGTACTGATTGGTACAAATTTCTTTGATGATTTATTGAAAGTTGTGCTTTACTGGTGACCTTTGTTCCTTCGTTTCTTCCTAATATTAACAATATTAAAGGAAACACAAAGAATCGTACACAACTTTTGGGCATTGTCTGTTGAAATTGTCAAGGCTAAGATTTAGCTTACGGTTTTGGTGATATTAGATGCTAGTAAAATAAAATTATTGTACTCTATATTACATTACAAAACATAGGGTGGGCAAAATTTTAAATTTCTTTTATTAGTTATTACTGATCCTATTTAAAAACCAGTTAAGTTTTTAGCATGGGAAAAACATTGTTTATTTAGGAAGACATGCTCTCTGAGTCACAAGTCCTTCCATTTGTAGGGATGTAGTGAGCAGTTACTGCAGGGAAGTTAGACAACTTGAGATCGGATTGCAGGGAGCTATATCTGAGAGCCTAGGATTAAATACAGACAGTATAAAGGATGTATTAGGAGAACAAGGGCAACATATGGCAATGAACTTTTATCCAGCGTGCCCGGAACCTGAATTGACTTATGGATTACCCGCACATACAGATCCCAATGCCATCACTATTTTACTTCAAGATTCAAAAGTAGCAGGACTTCAGGTTCTTAAGGACGACAAATGGTTAGCTGTTAAACCTCACCCGGATGCTTTTGTCATCAACATAGGTGATCAAGTCCAGGTGAGCCACATTCTTGGTGCTAGTTAAGCAATCACTTCTAATAGTCCAAACAACTCTCTCTCTCTCTCACACACACACACACACTCTCACACAACCCCCCCCCCCAAAAAAAAAAGAAAAAAAATTCTAAGGTCTGACTGTGTACAATCTCAACATGACATAATAAGATGTTTGTGTTTGTTTATGGTATAAACACACACAGTTCAATGGTTTGGAGTGCGTTTACACAGATTATATTTTTTCTGAGAAATGGATTCTTTATCCAAATAAAATGAGCTAAAGCAACTAAAATCAGTTTCACAACCTGCTTACTTTTGCATGGATCATATGAACAACAATTTTTTTAGGCTCTGAGTAACGGAAAGTACAAAAGTGTTTGGCACCGAGCTGTGGTGAATGCTGATAAAGCAAGACTGTCGATCGCTTCCTTCCTTTGCCCGTGCGATAGTGCAGTGATAAGTGCTCCAGAGCCAGTTATTGCTGATGGATCTCCAACGATATACAGAAGTTTCACGTATGCAGAGTATTACGAGAAATTCTGGAGCCGCAATTTGGATCAGGAACACTGTTTGGAACTTTTCAAGAACTAGTACCTCCTTTTAATATTAGAATGCATTAGCCTGTAATCTTGTTGCCATTAGACTAGATCAAGAAGTATTGTGACGAGAAGTAATTATGATTACTCATTTTAGTCCTTATCTCTCAGTGTGCTCTTCCGATCTCTTTAGGTCAGAACAGTTCTTACTATATTCTGGTTTTTGTTGGACACTGATATTGCTTATATGAAGCTGGGATGTTGTTATTTTATCACCTTGCAAATGGATTTTGCTATTTTGCATGAACATGTATTCCATTTTGCAACCCCAACAGAAACAAGCTATGTCTTCCAACATCAAAGAACGCGTATCACAATTCACACATCTTCTGTTAATATGCAAGAAATAGTAAAGCCAATTATCATTGGCTGTGTTAATATGAAAAATATGCTAACGGGTAGAAGTGGATTTCGTTGTTAAGTTTCCTTCAAGATGCTGTAAGCTTGTTGCTCGATTCAGGGCAAAACATCTTCAGTGCCGTGGATGCTAGATGCGGCAGATATCACGGGTGCTTTCAAGACAATAGACACCGTTGGAGGAGTTTCCGGCATCGGAATTGGCATCATTTTTGGTGTTTTGTTCTCGTCAAAAACAGAAAACTTTGTCATTGGGGTTGCCAGTGGAGCTTCGCTAATTTTCCACAGTTCCCCATCTTTTGTACTCTTCTGATAATCCTGAATCTTCGTGGAGTTTATGTTAGATGACAATGAGAAGGATAGAGGAGAGAGCGGTTTCCGTATCAGCAATGACTCAGTATGCCGCAAGTTTGAAGCATTGGACTGATGCTGTTTTTCCAGCACGTTAGCAATGTTTTTCTTGCCTGTTTAAACAATTGGAACGACACAATCAGGACATAAGTTGCCCCTCTTTGTCACAAATATCTAGTGTGTACATTGGAGACTGGAGCAAGCGACATATAAAGAAAATGAGGATGTTTTCAGAAGAAAGTTCACTAGAAGAAAGTACATAAAACTTACATTGAGAGTGGCTGAGCAAGTTATGCTGTTTCACAGAGTTATTCTTTGGGATAGAGCGAGATGGGACCGGGGTTCTCAGTGGATATGAGTTTAGAACGACTGCCCCTCCAAGCGAAAATCTCTTACTAGTAACATTTCCCGCTGAGGGTCTAAAATTTGATGGACTCGGTTTTGACCCGAAAAGTGCTTCCTGCTCTGCTATCAACTGGCCCTCAAGTTTCTTCTGGTCCTAATTTTATACGGATAATATGCAAGAAACATATTTTTCAGTATCCCAAATTTCAGCATCCACATTCAATATTATTTCAATGAATTCAAGCATACCCTCTGCCTTTGGCGTTCTTGTCCTTTCTCACGCTTTAGTGCACAATACTGCTCAACCATGAAGCGAAGGCCAACCTGTATTGAAGTTTAATCATAGAATAAGTTATATATACAAGAATAGAAATACAGCCGTCTATGACATGTGACAAATAGAGTTCTCCCCAAGAAGAAACCAGGACAAGTCCTGCATAAGAAACTTCTAGCAACGGAAATGCTTACACCATCATACGAGAAGTCAACTCCTCTTCCTTTCTCCCAGGCTTTAGCTTTTAATGTCATTGTCTCCAACATTGCTAAGATAGCAAAGAAAGGAATAAATAAACTGAGATGGTAAGAAAATGGGGGATGTGACAATTTGGCATCCTAACAAAGCCTATAAATGACACAAAACATTACCATTCTCTTTGTAAACTCTCAGAATTTCATGTGTAAAATTAGTAAGTAATATTTTCTTCCAAAGGAAGAGGTACTTTATACTTATAGTTCCAAAACAAAATATTAAATAAGGCCTCAACAAGATTGCTTTCAGACTTGTACTGTAAAAGAAATCTTGACAAGTTACTTTATACTAGCTTCTCTTAAAATAAATAAATTTAGGAAAAGCAAAATGGTTAATAACTTAATATCTGTATAATCCTATTGCCATTTGATAAACAAAGTAAACCTGAGATGGTTTGTACAGATTAAAATGTAATTAAACATATATCCACAGATTCCGGAGCACAAGTATGTACCTGGAATTTTGTTGACAAGGGCACGAGCCTTCTCTGCACGTTTTAGCATGAGATGTGTACCTCTCCCACTGTTATAGCGGTTTCCGTCCTAAATAAAGAACACGTTAGAATAGACGGTAATGAATAAAAATGCCACGCATAAGCAACCCTATGACCAACCCTGTTATAATCCTCCAGCCAGCGTTCCTCTTCACAGGCGGCTAACCATTTCTGAACCTTTTCGACTATCTCTTTTCTAGTAAGAGCTTCCTCTTTAACTTTCGAAATATGAAGCTCCATTTGGTCCAGTAGATAAGATGGATCAATTTCCCCTACCATGTGGTAATAGGATTAACACAAGAGTGTCAGAAAAAAATTGTACAGGTTATTAGGCAAAAATATTGTACAAGTTATTGGACAATGCCCAGAATGAGAGTGTCGCTTCTTCTTTTTTCCCAAAATAAACCTATATTTTTATATAGATCGGAAGAAGAAACACAAAACCTTACCAGACTCAATAGCTTCAACCGAAAGATCTACTGCACATTGTTCTTCAACAACCATATGTGCACCTTTGCAGATGTCCTCTAAAATCAATCTCTTTTTCCAGAGAACTTCCTTCATTTTACTCGATTTCATTTCTTGCAGCCTCAATACTTCTACTTCAAGCTACAGAAAAGAAATTTTGTTAGATGTTTTACTTGGAGAAATAACCCTTCAAATCACAATAGTCAATCTCTGCTAGGAAAATATAAATAATGTGAAAATGAAAAGAATTCACTACTTAGAGGAAAGGTATTATAATATGACATACATCCTCGATAAACTCCAAAGATAGAGTGTTGGGCCCGGTTATTTCGTTTTCTGAAGCAGTTATTTTCTGCATCACATTTTGGAAACCTTGTTGCTCCTCAACTGGAATATCCATCAAGTTCCAAAGCTCCACCATGGTCATGGAAAGTTCTTCAAGCTGCAAATGCTAGAAGGGTAAGACGGGCCAGAAGAAAAATGTTATTATGAAACATAAATTAGAAAACAATATACACACCTTTCGTGTTCGCTGTATCTTGACATCTTCAAGTCTACTGATCATAAGGGACAACTTCTCAATTATGTCCATACTTTTTGTACTACATGAATCATCCAAAGTTGGATGAATCTCTTGAATGGTTGATTTGAAATCCATGCCAAGAACCATACATAATGATCTTAGAATACTCAATTGGTCAAGAATTTGCTTCTTGCGCTCGCTCTGTGTGATACAGGCAGAACTGATCAGAGGAAAGTCATTGCCAGAAGTATTAAATACAGTAGAGGGAATCCAAATAATAAGAAATCTAATTGAAACTGAACCCAAAGTGCATGGATTTTAAAGGAAACAGCACAGTTCCACTATCTTCAGTTTCTCCCCATTTTACTTTCCTAAGCGGCATCCATGTTGATAATAATGTGAATAGCCAACAGAACAATAAGCAAACCAAAAAGAAAAAAGAAAGGGAAATAACCTTCTCTTTCTGCAGTTCAAGTAACTGACTTTTTAATTCTTCTAATCTTCTCAAAGATAGATCAGTCTCATCAATGACAATGGGGCAAAGATTCTCTTCAGTGGATCTGCAAAGCTCCTTTGTGATGCAATTAACTTGTTTCAGAACATCTGCAAATTGACTCTTCCTTGCATTTTTTTTCTTCTTCACCTCTTGTAGTTGAAACATGATGTCCTGAAGCTTTTCTTTCAAACTTCCAGAACTCTGACAAACAGCACACAAGACACTAGTCATAAATCTTTTGAGCTACATGAAAAAAATATGTGCAAGACTTTTAGATAGCACCCCCAAGCCTTTTTTTCCTCCTTTAAGTTCTGACCTGCTTTGTATAAACTGGTTGCTCCCCAAGTGATGCACAGATATCTGCTACTTCTGCTTGATTATCAGCCACTGCTTGCCTCAACTGAGCTTGGCAGCGGCGGGCCTCGTCCACTTTTCTTCTATAGGCATTCAGACAGTCTTGTTCAAGTTCAAAAAGCATTTTATCCTTTTCATTATCAGATTCTCCAACTTCATCCCATATTTTCTGATGCCAATAAAATTGTGAAACACAAATCAGAAGATTTTGTCACCAGTGGAATTAAGTTATAGAAGGGCATATTGAGAAAAACATGCAAACTAACAGAGATACTTAATATGACCTGTAACTCGGATATAAGGAAACCACAAGTTGTTTCCATATGCAAAGACTGATTACTGCCTTGCTCATACATTGTGCCCCTATTGAAATTTAAGAAAATGAGATACAACCTCAAAATGTCAACAAAATATTAGATAACCAGAGAAAACAAGGAGATTGAGTGAAGCTCAAAGAGATGAAAACTCAACACACTTACCAAGAAAGTAAAAAAGGGAAGGTAAATATGAAAAATAACCAACCTCAGAAATAAAGCTACATGTAAAACTTCACAATTTTAAGATGTAAATAAAGAGCAAACTTTAAGAAACCTTGCATTTGCTTACATGTAAAATAACCAACCTCAGAAAGCTTTTTACCAGAATATTTAATCACCGAGACACAGTTCTTGAAATAGAAAATTCCTTTACAACCAACAAATAGCTATTTAATGAATCCATAATTATGGAGAGAGACACTTCCTCGGTGATGCCTTCTTAAGTTATATAAGCAAGAAAAGAAAGTTATATAGCTCATGTAGTATTAAGACCATTTTTTTTAACTTTGTTCTAAAGGAAGAGGGATGGAGATTTACAAATTTCAATATATAAGCAGCAGAATATTACCCTTTTTTATATTGTAATTAACCTTTCAAAACCTGAAGAGTGAAGATTACACTACGAAAGGTACAAATACAATTGCCTTGATAATTAGTAATGCATACATACATATATATATATATATATATATTAATATATATCACCACGAAGAGTTTCATAAACAGTAAACTTGAATTTTATACAGTATTCCAGAAAAAACAAAATCCCTACTGAATTATCCTTTAGAATTCAAAAACAGAGGACAGATTCCTCCAACACAGGTTACTGAACATTTCCGTGATAATCAGAAAATCAGAATGCATATCCAATCCCCATTAACAAGAAAACACAAAAAGAAGAATAAAAATTTAATCTTTTTGAAATTAGTAAAATTCAAACTAACCCAAGACAGATCACAACACAATTCCAAAACCAAACCTGAATTCAGTTTCTTAATCACAATCTCCAGTAAAGCCCACCCCGCAATGTTATGATCAGGGAGGGGTATAGACTGAATTGAATTTATTTAGATAGAAATGGTGCTAAAATGGAAACAAGCAACCAGAGAATGCGTAGCGTAACGTATGTTGCTAATTTAATAGAGTATCTGCGGAATTTGGCAGTTTGTATGCTTTCTTGAAATAGAGAGAAAAAGAAAGAGGGAAATGAATACGAAAATCTGGAAAGGAAGCGTCTGCGAGCGTCTTTTGTCGTTCAGGCAGGAAGATTTGGCGGGTCCCTACGCTTTCGAATTTCAAGAAGAATTTCAATTTTACTCTCTCTCCCGTCATTTGTCTCCCCCTTTTTCATTTTACTTATTACATTTTTTATTATTATCAATAATCTAAAAATCTCATTTAAACGACATTTAAGCGACATTTAAATTCAAAACTTAACACTGGTTGGCAACCATGTATAATTTTAATTGTTTTATAAATAAATTTAAAATTCAAAATTTATATATGTGTGATCAATTGATTATTTCATATGAAGTTAATGATTAAAATAATGTGAAAGCTTACACCACATTAAATATGTGGCTTACGTGTATTGTTATGTGTCTAAAATTTAAAATTTAAATTGACTGATAAATGGAGACAACTTTTAAGTGGTAACCAAACAAAAATCTACATTTCACCACCTCTTACACTTTATATGTACAAATAGATTAACCCAAATATTTATGAGAAGAATTCCTTACAAGGAAAACGTATCATTACAAGGAAAACGTATCAGTTCCCGGTTAGTACATGGATGTGCCTTATAAGATGAAAATGCTTGAGCCATAAACTGCCTATATGATTAGTTTGACGATGAAGTCTAGATTTTTGATAACTCGATGCTGAAAAGAAGACGTAGATATGCAAAAACAACTTCCAGATTACATTAATAATTTTTTGCAAAGGGCGAGTCGGGGAGGAATTTATTTCAGTGCAAAGGTAACACAACATACAAAAGGTAATGGAACTTGAAAGTAATCTCTCTTTAAAGTTCACAGGAAACATTACTTCGTGAATCTCATATGAGAGGGGCCAAAAAAAAAAAAAAAGGGACATTTTGAACATCCGTTCCTGCAGGGCACATCTGCTCTCACACGCTAATGATGGTACAAGCTCTACAACCAGAGATTTGGTGACATCTTCCACCATCGGATAGCTTCAGCAGATGAAAGGTGACATCGATCACTGAAAAGAACATGCAGGTTAGTGGCATTGAAGAGCCTCGGGGGAAGAGGACTGATCAAGTCCAATCATACAATGTCAACATTCACTTTACTCCCTTGTGGCATAATCAAGCTCTCCCTTGACCCAAGTCCTCGAGGGGAGAGGACTCATCAAGTACAATCATACAATGCCAACCATTCCCTTAACTCCCTTGTGCTTTTACCTGGTGAGTGAAAATAATGGAGCGGGCAACAATTCAACCAAGTGTTTTATGAATTTTTTCAGTTCTCTTCCTCCTGTGGCATTATCAAAGCTCACAGAAGTGCTACACAGCCTCTGAGAATGATCAGCCTGAGAAGAGCTGTTTGCAGGATGCCCATCTAGCTATATCCTGACATTGGAAAAAACACCTAGATATCCAGCATAATTACTTCGATATCAGAAATCAGCAGCCCCTATGAGAAAGCCACTTCCATATTACTAAATCATAATGGATGCATTTTGAGATGCTCAAATGTACATATCACTGTTACCTTTTCATAAACTAGTTGTCACTGATGTCACGTTGGACCTGCAGTAAAAGCGAAAGCAAAGGTTTTAGGTTTTCTCACACAATAACAAAGACCAAATTCATGTCAATCAAACGAGCCCCAAATGAAGGGTAGAGATCTTCAAAAACCGCATTTCGAGTGTGACTCTGAGAATGTTTTGCTAAATTGTGTTCTAAAAGATAAATAAATAAATTTACAAAACCATCCAACTGGGAGGAGGAGGGGGTGGCGTTACCACTACAATATCTACTGACATAAAAATGTAGTATAGAACTCAAGATCAGCATGCCAGCCTCGCCTCCATATGAGAAGATAATGTGTGGAAACAAGAAAAGTTAAAAGGAATTCCCTCCACTGTAAAGAAAGTAAAAGTCTAAAGGACTACAAAATATATTACCATCTCTTTTGAGCATAATAAGGAAGGTTTGATTGATTTTATTCAAGAATATCATTAAGCTTATGTTTCACCTCAATAGGGATGAAAGCAACACCATTTGTCTGAGCATGGATCCCTTCATCGGGCATAATATCCTCTGCCAAGTTTGGCTCTCAGAATAGATAGGAAAATTCACTAAAAATGTGATCAATAGCTGTAGGATTTCTACTAGGTACCGGACATGTCAAGTCCCCCTACTATTTTCTGCAGAAAAATCCAGTCCCAAAGATCAGCCTGATAGTGGTCCCAATCCTGTATGTGTAGCCGTAACTGTCCTTAATAGTCCCACTGCCCAAAGAGTCCAAGATTTCCATTTGAGACTGCACCTCATAATAGTCTATATTCCCCAAACTTTTATCTGCTTCCCCACCCACCCACACACCAAAAAAAAAAAAAAAAAAAAAAAAAATTGAAAAGAAACACAAGAAAGGGAAGTTTCCTTTGTTTCGTGCACCATCTCAATTTCAACCTGGTCTGCACAGATGTTTAACCTTTCCATGCAGAAAAACTGAAAAAGCCATCAATTTAGCAATATTAATTTCGCATATAAGGTGATCAATCTTCAAAATTACCTGAGAGTAATTCATGTGAAACCCACATGCTTTGCAGCATTCTGCTCTAACCATATGAACCAACATGCAGGTGGAATTAAGATCATCACAGCCCCATCTTTCCCCCAGCCGAACGGTACCATGCATAAAAAAACTGATTCTACCTACTCCCTTTCTCTGAGCCCATGTTAGTTTTTTATTTCTATTTATTTCTATTTCAAATTACAAAAAAGAATGAGTGAAAATGAGCAATGAAAAATTTTCAGTGCTTGTGGGTCCAATGATACATGCATATGAAAATGATTTTGATCAAAATAATTTTTCAATGGGTGAAAATTGGAAAGACGTTATTTTTATTGAACATGCTTTAAAATTTTCCATCATATAAACCCACTTGATTTCTTGCATTTTATTTGTGTCAGGAGGAACAAAAATGAAAAGGTGGAGTTCCCTCAGATTCAAAAAACAGAAATTTCTAAATAATTCGCACCTCCCGTCCACGAGAAGCCTCAAGAATGAGCAGGGCCACTACCTGTGCAACCTCTATGAAGATAACTCTGTGATACCTGGTGCAACCTATTAATTAAGAAATGGAAAAGCAACAGAAAATTAGAGGAAAAGAAGATAAAAGAAGAGATAGCTTCAACAGAAAATAGAAACCACACAATCAATGAGTACCAATCTGAGAGCAGCATGCTGCAGTGTTATCTACCATACTCCCACATTCATCCAAAAGAAAGAGCAAGGCCAAATATTATAATAAAGCACATTCCAAAGGACATGACGACAACTTACAGGAAAGCCAAGACAGGATCTCATTAAAAGCCAGGAAATCCAAGAGCTGACAGCAAAGAAATACTTTGGAGAAACTGCTTTCAAGAGTCTGCTGAACTAGTAAGAGCAGAAAACAGATGGTTCACAACTGACAAGTAAAACATTATAGTGTTGATGGAAATAGAGAACAAACGCAAAAGCCATTCACTTGGTGGTGAAATATAGAACCTGTTTTGCTGAAAGGGGATTTATTTAATCTTAAACCTAGGTTAAAGACATCTAACCAGTTAGACAGATACTCACCAGAAAAAAAAAAAAAAAAAAAAAAATCAGCTAATCAACATGACAAAACCACGTCTTTTCATTTTCAACAGACAGCAAACATGACAAAGCCACATCTTTTCATTTTCAAAAGACAGCAAACAGAATTGTTCGAGGACCTCAAAAAATTGAGCAGATTCTTCCCACAGCTCTCAAACCTGCTCTCACACAAAATGCTAAAACTTTAATACGAAAAAAGCAAACAAAAAAGAAGCGCCCACCCCCCCCCCCCCAAAAAGGGGGGGTTTATTAGTTTAAAATGCTTCCAATTTGAAGCAACATCACCATTCAATCATGAATAGTTATGGTTAATTATAAAAATAACTTCCAAGCACCAAGTGCCTGTTTCTGACTCAAATTGGGAGGAGATCTGTTGGCAAAAATAAAAATGCTTTTTCAATATTATAAATTTATGCAGAAGACACACATTCTCATCATCATATAATCACAATTCCATGAAGACGCAGCTAAGATCTCCTAACAGCATAAGATGCATCTCTGACTGAAAATGAATTCCAACAAAGGTGAGGTCTTAACCATGTCTTAAAAAAATACTGATCTCGACAATTCATTGCATGGATAAAGGGCCACTGACTTGAAGCAAGTGATCTGACATCAAAATCTTAGCCGAACATCACAAGAAATAATGAATTGGGAATTAGAACTCCATTACAGAAATGTTAATAACCTAAATAGCTACAAAGTTGCAGCCATAATGGGAGGAAAACCAATCACCCCTCATAGAGTTCATAGAACTCGCTTGTTAGTAAGACCAAGATGATGAGGTGTTCCTTCATTTACTTCATAGAGATAGTACAGAATATAAGATTAGATCAATTTATCATATTCCATTTAGTAATCAGTGTCAGCCATACACAGTCCATGTACTGCTTATAATGGTTTTGAGTGTTCCTTACATTGTGTGATGGCCCATTCCTCCAGTTCCAAATCTCTGCATACACTAGTTAAATAAACAACTCAGACGTGAAGCAAGCATTTGTCAATGAGCTGTAAGCATCCCTTCCGCCTCTTGATATAATCTGTTAGGAATTATAGAATAAAAATAAATGAGAACAATTTCGAGAGAAATATAGAAAAATGAACATTCAGCCTATTTAATTCCAAAGAGAACCTATATATGGGGTCAAAGATCTCACAACATGAAAATTTTAAGTACCAAATCGTACCATATTAGTACCCATAAAGAGTTATGGCCATGTTATACAAAAAGAAAAGTAATCAGATTTTAGAACAATAAAAATAAACAAAAAATAAAAAGGAAACCAGCTAGCATAATAAATGAGAATTAAAAGATTACGCATACTGTCTAGGAAAATCAGATCTCAACCACAATCAAAATTAGAAAGAATAATATGTATTTTCTTGTTTAACTCTAGATTTCTACTCAGACATTTTCGTCAAAAGGCTTGAATTTTTAAAGATGGCTTTAGGTCTTCTTCCAACCTTGAAACTGTTTCTAATCCTAATTGATGTTATTGTTTTTTCTGGCTGTAAGTCCGACTGTGATTTATTCAACCCTGCCACCTATGGTTCTTCATGATGCCAATTGGCATTTAATGAATCAAGATATTCTGCTGTACCAGCTGGAACGAAAATTCCGAATGAGATTATACGAGTAAGCACATTAATATCATTTCTTAAATGAGAGAAATATAAGTGAACATGTCACCAATAGTGAACTCATTAAATGCTAATTACATCAATCACTTGTTGGTAAGGTTCCAACTCATTAACAGAAAAGTGAACCATCGACAAATTTCATTCTTCTTGTATTCATCACGTCAGAAATTTGCTTAGACTTTGATAATGAACTCATTTCTAATTATATTAATCAGATTTGTAAAGCAGATGTTAATATGAGAACTAAACGGTTGGTGAACGATATAGAATTAACAGCCTCCATGGTTTCTCCTCTAACTTGAAACATTGAAAGGAAAAAGTGACCTTGTTTAAAAGTGCCAATTTTGGCAGTCTAATTTATTCTTGATAGATAGAATTCCTAAGACTCTTTTCTTAGGAGTCTCATTTAGATGGAGAAAAATGTAATTCCAATTCTTAGGTCTAGGGTGCATTTCAAACTCACTCCTGGCATGGATTATACTATATGCGAAACTTCCTCTTGCCAATTAGTCTAAATTAAAGTGAGACCTCCTTGTCTCTTGAATTTTCAGAAACTTCAGGCCATGTCGAGGATTTTACACATCTAACACCGAAAATGGTTTGTCCCAGGAGCAACATAGCTCTCTTCTTCTCTCTCTAAATTTCCTTTCGATCTAATCAACTGTACTTGAAAATTTTTATAAGTCAGATAAATGTACACTTTAGCAATATAGTATCAATATATCACAATTAATTGTCATAGACAGGTATTTAATATCGCAACACAGTTATTGGTGACTAATCATTATATTCTGGTCAAAATTCTTACAAAGATCGAAAATTCATCAAATTACGCTCCACAAGAAAAAGAGAACACGATCCTGTAATGTCCTCGCTCCTTAAAGCTAAACGCCAACTAAGATTCAGTTCTATGATTGAATTAGAATTTAGCAAAATTTTCAAGTTTCATAGATCAGACTCCACGCCATATGGCCAGAGGTTTCAAATGTCCGGGGCCAATTAAAACCCCATAGTTCCATATCTCATGGAACATATTCAAAAATATTAAGGAAATCCAGGGATATGCACGATATCATGTTTGCAGTCATAATCAAACCCTTCTTAAAAAATTATTGCACTTATGTTAGCTGACGGAGGCATACATAACTAGGTGGAAAGAAACAAAATGGAGCTTGAATTATACTGCTTATAATTGTATCTACTATCTAGAGCTAAATATGTAGGAAAAAGTGAAAGTCCTTACCCTCAATTTACATAATTTCATTTATTTATATCATTAAGTTCGTCACAGGCCCTCCCGATTAACTAGATCGGTTCTATTACAATCAATTATTTGCATAGCTGCGTGTTTAGCCAACTTAGGTTCTTGACCTGGAAAAAATACCTCAAATTGAAGAGACAAACACAGTTTATTGGATTCTATTGAGACATATACATTCTCCTCTCAATGAATGTCCTCTGCAGCAGTAATAACAAAGATCTCTTCCATCTTTATGTGTCACTTTCTCTATAAACTCTTCTAGGTAAACAATACACTTTCAAAACATTATCTAAATCTGCTCAAAGGTAATTTCTTTATCTCGAAAGTTTCACCAAACGGGCTTCAAGACAATTAAAGAAAACTAGTAAAAAGGAAAAAAAAATTGGTACAGCAGGTTGTTCAATGATTGTTACCAATTCTTAAACTAATCATTAAATGCAATGAATTTAATATAATATGCAGATAATTTTCAGACATCAATGATTGATGAATGTTCAAAAGTGGTGTCCGGTTATTTCCTCATAATTAATCCCTTGTCAATTTTTAGTAAAAGTAGTTATTCATTTTTGAAATATGGTACTAATTGTTTGGGATGGCACCTAGTTAAATTTTTGGTTTTTTAGGGAGCACTGATATAAGAAAACTCACAAAAGTTTACCAAAAAACTGCAACTATGTTCTCAATAACCAAGAGGGTTGAGAACATTTTGTAGCTATAATTGGATTCCAGCCACGTGGGATTTGGTCAATAAATAAATTTATCCAACTTCAGCGCGTGGAAAGACAGCAACGCGTCTCAGGCAAACAAAATTAGTGACTATAAACAAGATGGCAATTTAGAATAAAAATATTTCAATATTACTAAATCAAACGGATAAAGCACATTCTTTTAAGAATGTAGTAAAGTTAAGAGCTGATGGGACACTCTTCCCATATTTAATCAGTGTCCATTCAAGTGCTAAATGGCCTGATCTGATACATAAAACTTAATTTAGAAGGTCCAAAATTGAATATACACATAGCCATATATCCTGAGATGGTTGATGTAAATGCCAGCCAAGCAAGGTGAAAGCCATATGCAAATTTGATACTCTCCCTCAGGTTTGTAAGATTATAGCTGTTGGACATGCATGCCAGATGCATGCATCATGCAATATAGTTCATAACTCCAAAATAACCAAACGCAAATGCAGTAATAACATAACCTCCATTAGAATTTTTACAATTTTATTGATGAATCTTGAATGAGAATGTTGCTCTGGCCCCATAAGTCAAGGTCAAGGAGCACAGTGTCTAAGCAGAGCCATAATGGTCACAGAAATGTAGTGTTCATGGTATTGAGCATGCATATTTTCTATCAAGGCCATAAAGAGAAGGCTAAAGAATGGATAACAGTTTAGAAATCAATTTTTTAAGGAAGCAAAAAGTAAAAACACAATGATGTAGATCAGCGTACTCTTCATTGGTGACATCACACATGACACTATGGAACAGTGAAAAGCAATTTATATAATTGCCAGTTATGATTCATCTGTAAACAACAAGAATAGTTCTGGAATTATAAACAAAATTTTCAAGCATACAACCCCAAAAAGAACACATGTACTTAGATTAAAAAAAATGTTTAATATGCATGCAAATCGATGACAGCATTACAATAAGAAATCAATTACATGTCTGACAAATCCCTAAATGTTCATTGCATAGGAACGGAAGATCCTTGCTTTACAATTAGGAACAGGAGATCACAACAATGATAACAAAAGCACATCCATGCAACCATGCAGCAATTGTATATCGGCAATAAAGCAACTTGCATAACATGGTAAAAAATATGACGAGTAGAGCAAGAAAGGAAAGCAGTAATCACGGATCAGAGAAAAGCCAAGTTCAAATCCCAGAATGTCGCCAATAATGCAGATATGCTCAAATGGCTATATTTTACAAATAACACAGTGTAGACACCTAAGGCTATGAGATGCTTACACGCGTTCCTTTAGTGCTTTGCGCCTTGATTTGTTTCCAGTCTGGAGCTATGTGGACACAAATATAAAACCCACTTCAAACAATAGGAGGACAATGAACGGTGCAGTAAAAACTAGGAATTATGTGAAAGCCGGTGAAGCGAGGTGAATAATATCTAAAGAGTCCCTCCATGCTAAAAACCACCATCAACGCGACCTGGATCAAGATCCAGTCCACGAGGAGACTCAAACCACTTTGGATTTTCAGCATAGAAGCCATCTACCTGTATACCAGCAAGACCTACATCTGGATCTATTATTTCATGGCTTAAGAGTTTGTTCAGTTTAGAGTTACTGCCACCGAACTTACCCTTCTCGTCAAAGTTGCCACATTTTGACTTCTCTTCTTTACCAGCTTCGCCATGCACATAGTTCTCATTCTTGTACTGTGACCTTATCTGATTCCAAGAAGCAACCTCCCCAAGAGATCTCCCAAATACGCCCTCGTCATCTTCAATAGCATTTGCATCTTTGCCATACCCATAGATGCTCGGTTGATGAGCATCAGCCCAATCAGGCAAATCATGCTCTACCACCAACATAAGATCTAGATGCTGCTTCTCCGACAGTACCCTAACAGATTTCGAACTATCTTCTGATAGATTTCTAAGCTTGCCAATTATATCTAATAGTTCATGCTTCACAGAACCCAGCAGCAGGGGTGGGGTTCTCCTAATTCGCCCTTCAAGTAACCCTAACTCTTTCCTTATTTCCCATACATGCTGCAAAGTCGAATGCTTTATATCCCCAGGATCATTTTCCGATAACCCGAAGTCCTCGTTTTCTCCTTCTTCAGCAACACCATACCAAGTCTCAGGATCCATCAGTAACCCTCCCTTTTGACCCACCATCCTATGCATAATCCTTGCATGTCCATCTAACGGCCCCGGTTCATGCCCTGAATGCACAGCATACATCTTAAACACAGCTGTTCCTTCATCCTCATAGACAAATGTCTTATCCTTCTCATTATAATTGGATATAGGAACTACTGCTCGTATCCGGAAACGACATCCGCATCGTTTGGAAACATAGGCCTCCCTTTTCAGATTCCGTGGTTTCTTCAAGGATGTAGGTTCTCCAGCTCTATGACAAGCATAATCCTTAACCTCGGCCATAAATGGCTTGTACCTAACATACTTCTGCCGTACACATAGCACCACCTTATACTTTAAAGCCAACTGGTGCAACTTAATAGGCACTTCTTTGGCAGGAAGATGAAAAGAATCCGTGTACTCAAACTTCCGCCTCCTGGATCGTGGAGCACATCCAGAGGACTCATCCAAGCACAATGGGCAGGCTGCAACACATGTCTTAATATAACTCTCAGGAATGCCATAAACTTTTGCACCCACGGTCCAGACCTGCTTGATTCTCTCTATGGTTTCTTTAAACCCTAAGTGTCTTGAATCCTCAACGGCATGAAATGACATAACTATATGCTGCCACTGATCCACGTGGGGAACAAATTGATTCGAGTTATTCTTGAAGCAAAGAAAATGGCTATTACCAGAAATGGCGACAGCGGA
>CAVNYN010207978.1:0-15682 GCA_963692815.1 Nyctanthes arbor-tristis | reverse complement strand
CCAATGCCATTTGCATAACTCTTACATCAGTTAACTCCAAGACAATAGATTAAAAAGGGAAATCTCACACGAGCTCTGCCCTTTTTCCAGTAAGCGGCTGGTAGTCTCCGTCGAGGCCGAGTTTGCCATTCTGCCAGGATCTTGGGGGTGGACCGTGTGGTCAAAGAAAGGTGGGTGCTTGGGTTGAGAGAAGGAGAGATAGATCTTTCGGATAGGGCTTTGGGTGTCAGAGCTCCGACCATTCAGTTACTGTCGGTTGCCGGTGCCGATCTCCCCAATAACCACCAGGGCGCCACAATGTCGGAAGTGGGGGAGGGAGAGGGAGAATGAGAGAGCAAGTTAGGTTGGGGGCAAATAGCTTAATCATTTGAATTTCATATATATTTTTTTTAATAAAAACCCAGTTAGCGCCCATGTGTACCCGCCACGTCGCTTCTGGTGGGTGAACAAATTTGGTAAAAATATATTGAATAGTTATCTGTCTGACTTCTTCTACCTTCTTTGCTTTAACATCTCAATTTTATAGTCGGATCCACCGCACAGTTATATGCTAGTTATTGTTGCTGTTGTTGCCTATCGTAGAGAGGTTTTTCTTCGATATTGAGGCAAAAATATATCTAATAGAGGGCACGTCTTCGTCTGCTCCTTCCTTGTACTCTTCCGTTATAATATCATTCCTTCTCCCCTTCAAACATATCAATCTTACGGTCGGATCATCGTATAGTTGTATACTAGTGATTACTGACCGTGAAGGAGGCTTTCTCACATACTGGCCCAAAAGTTAGAACATCTCCAATGCAAAGAGTCATGCTCCAAGGTCTAAGAAGAGAGAGACGCACACATAAAAATTAGCAGGTCTCA
Organism: Nyctanthes arbor-tristis; assembly: GCA_963692815.1. Classification (NCBI taxonomy): domain Eukaryota; kingdom Viridiplantae; phylum Streptophyta; class Magnoliopsida; order Lamiales; family Oleaceae; genus Nyctanthes; species Nyctanthes arbor-tristis. Next base: position 14,821 of record CAVNYN010207978.1, on the reverse strand, counting down.
TTTGTTTTCTTCCTTTTTTTTTTAACTTTCTTTTTCTTTTAATAAATTTCCTCTCATTTATAGTATTTTTTCATCAATTTTTCTTTCTTGTGTCACGTATAAGGTCTAAAAACGCACTTCATCTCCACATCTCTACTACTATTTTATCATTATTGTTTTTTAACTTCTATCTATCTCTATTCTCTTTTTCACTTTTCCCTTTCTTTTTTTCTACACATATTCCCACTCACATTCAATTAAAATAATAATCGTCTCTCTATCTTTATTCTCTACACCACCTATGACCCAAGAGTGTACATTGAAGATATTGTCTATTCGTCCTCACTGTCATTGCCGTGTTCTTCCATTTCAAGATCTTCCTCTATATGCTTGTTGCGTACCAATTTTACGGTTACCATATACTGCACAACGGTATACTATTTATTATTAGTAGTGGTATTAAATTAAATTATAATAATGATCGTGTTATTAGAAACCACGATTTTACTGTTAACAGAATCAAAATTCACAGGAATATATATGTGGAAGAACATAGTAAATAAAATAGTGATACAATTCCGGCGAGCGAGAAAATCAACGGAAAAGTAAAACATAATTCCACCATTAATGGCGGCTCCTCACGAAAACAAAGCAGCCGAAGTCAATGAGGAGTCGATACCTCAACGCCCAATCTCCAATATAGTTTTTATTATCGGTACTCAATTTTTCTGTTTATATTTACCGGGTTTCTTTCCTTTTTTTTTTTTTTTAAATTTTATTGTTTTGTGTATATTAATACATAGAGCTAAGTTTTAATCTGATTTTGTGGCTGTATGTGAAATTGCGCATAGCTATGCAGACGGAGGCTTCACCTCTAGTTGACAAGTTCCAGCTCACCCAAGATTCCAATTCTGTGTAGGCCTTCTTTTTCCGATTTCAGTTTCTTTTTCTTTTAACGCTTGCTGTAGCGTTCTGATTTAGGATTAGATAGCTGCAGTTTAATTGAGATCTAACATACTGAAGAAACAGAGGATTGGGAAAAAGTAAAGTAACTTTTTCCCCCTACTGGCTACTGTTATACTTCGGATAAAGCTTTCTGTAGTTACAACTGGATTTTTATAATTAGGTTCGTTTTAGATATCAATAAAATCTCATCGTTTGATTATTTGAAAGGTGTTATTGTGGGAAGTAAAGCATATTGGAAGAGATTGTGATTTGTTATCTTATTGCCGTATCTCTTATGATCTTGTGGAAATGATGCAGGTTTCCAAAGGGCGTCCCATGGGTGAGGTACAGTGGTAAATATAAAGACCTGAATATCAGCATTGTCTCCCCTGGAAAAGATTTCGTTTTAGGTCCCTTTCTCTCTCTATCGTTTCCTCGTTAACTATTGATGGCATGTCATGTATTCTTTTTTATGTTGCAGTCCTATTGTAATGAACAATGATAACATTCTTCAGGCGTGTATTGTGTCTATGAAGTTTCTTTGGACATTTTTATTGCTGGTATAAACTAAATGGGTGCTTTGTAGTTAAGACTGACTATGGATGTATTCAGGGGTGGGGGTGGGGTAAGGACGGGTATTGGAGGAATTTTCTCTCTGAAAGTGGTTGTTCATTCTTGAGAATTTCATCAAGGAAGAGGGTATGCATGTTAAGTTCTGTAACTGGATCATTGATAGCAGGGTGTGTTGGGCAGTTTAAGAAGCTTGAGTATCTCTTATGGTTAGTTACAATAAGTTTCTGGTTATTGAGTTCTTAATTGTTTTTCTTATCAGGTGTTGACAGTGTAGGCACTGTTTCTGCCTCGCTTTTAACTTATGCTTCTATTCAAGCTTTACAGCCGGATCTTATCATAAATGCAGGCACTGCCGGAGGTTTTAAGGTATTACTGTGCGGCTGTGCCACAACGATGGCTTTCACATTATTTTTGGTTTTGACATGAATCTCTGGACCTTACTAATTGTTTATATCCTCAAAGTTCAAAACTTTGAATCCCTCTCTTTGCATGTAGCGTCATCTTTTTCATTCTCTGCTAATTGTTTTATGTATATAAATTTATGCCTCGATTACTTCCTTCCTAATTTTCTCAACCATTTTTTCCTTTATATGTTTTTTTTTTTACTTCTTTCTATTTTCCTGTCTTTTCTTGCCTCACTGATTCTTTGTTCATCAGGAAACCAAATCTTCTAATTTCCCTTCCCCATAAATCAACATCATATTGAAGCTGGTTTCATTCTTTTGTATGTCACGAAACTTTATGTGCATGTTTAGGTACATTGGTGATATAGAAGTTTTGGTAGGTTTCTGTGTCATAGAAGCAGCCAAAATCTCATGTTCACACTGAAAGAGCGTTTACTTACTCATTTGATAGAGATCTTCCATTGTTATCTAGAAGGCGTTCCTACTTTTTCATAGAGGAGACTGTAGTTGCAAGTCCATCCTACAATAGGTGTTTAATCACTTTTTGATGCATATCTTATATTGATAGCGCTAGATTTTACCAGGCAAAAGGTGCTTCCATAGGTGACATATATCTCACATCAGATGTTGCTTTCCATGACCGAAGAATTCCTATTCCTGTAAGTTTTTGTCTGTCATTCCCTCACTTCTTGTAGTTTATTGTGCATTGCTGGGACAGATGATATTAACATCAGTATATGAAGCATGTACCAAATTTATTGCGAAGAAATAAAGCTTAGGTTATTGTTTTATATACACAATAGGAAAACAGAGTCCATTGTTTTCTCAATCAGAATGAATGACATGATAAATGGCACAATGAATGACATGATAAATGGCACAGGATGTGGTGGCACAATTAATATTCGTTGATTTAGAAGTGATATGATGGGTCAAAAGAACAAGGATCCTTCCAGTACCAAGTTTATGTTGTGTCATTCACTGTTTGAAGTTTGAACTATTGTGTCAATGTAGTGTGGTTCACTACATAGTGTGTTTGACAAAAATGGTCTCTTGCTCTCATGGGGGTAGGCAGGAAGCTTATACTGCCCCCATGAGAGCAAGAGAAAATTTTTGGTGTGGTGGGTCATTCACTTTGTTAACTATTGTGTCTATGTAGCATGACTCTTTCTCAGTTTGTAATCTATAGGAGCATATTAATAAAGGAAACAAAAATTATGTCCACCTATAGATGGACGGACTGGAAAGCATTTATATATGTGAACGACAATATAAACATCGCAATTGCTTAAGATTTATTTAAATTTGTACAGTTATTCTCAGAGGACATATGAACCTACCTGACTTCTTTTGATCTGCAGGTGTTTGACCTGTATGGTGTCGGAACACGACAAGCTTGCTCAACTCCCAATATTGTAAAGGAGCTAAATTTAAAGGTCATTTTTTCTACTCCCAAAAAAAAAAATAATAATAAATAAATAATTCACTGTTAACATCTATTCTAGCTCTTACTTTCGTTTTTATAAGTTGCCATGTCAATGCCTTAATATTTAGCTGCAAAAGTTAGATGTTCTTGTTTGCCAAATTCATTGAATCCTCTATTGGTACTTGAGATTAATTATATTTGATAATGTTTCAAGTCGGTGTATGCTGGATGCTGAAAGCAATTGTTTATACAATCAGTAATGTCACATTTTTTTCTTTTTCTTTTTCTTTTTCTTTTTCTTTCAAAATGTTATGAATTAGTCCAAGGACTTTGCCAACAATTAGTGACTGGAGTCCCATCTTGATCTAAAAGTTCAGGCAGTAGGTATTAGATTCATCCACATGTCTACATTTTCAATGATGCTATTTATCTACACTGGAGACCGGTCTCCAGTCAAGTTGTCATTTCCTAATTAGCTGCCAAATAAATTAATGCTCCTATGTATTTATGCATTTTCACCCATCCTCCAATTTAGTGATGCCAACTAGTCTCTAGTCTAAATAAATAGCATCACTCCTAAATTTTGTAAGCCTGGGACAATTTCCTTGAATGTTGTGAACCCCAATGACGTAATTTGTTCTTTTCAGTAATCACACACCTTCAACTCTGTTCATTTAATTATTCTGAACCAGCACTTCTTCATCACATTCATTACACTTTCCGCGACCCATGCTGTGTATTGTGCATTCTGTCTTAATTTTCTCCTAGGATTGCAAATATTTTTCCAAGCAAGCCAGTAAAAAATATACTTCACCATATACAGTCCACAAAAATCTTATCATAATGAACTGTAGTTTACGAGAGAGTGGATCCAGAATTTTAATGTGCTGTCTAATGATAATAATGCTCTAATAACATAGGCTTTTGGCTAATCAAAAGAGCTATATATGTTTCAGGTTGGCAAACTGTCCACCGGAGATTCTCTAGACATGTGCCCGCATGATGAAACAGCAATTCTTGCAAATGATGCAACAGTAAAAGACATGGAGGTAACCTTCTATATGTCAGCATAATGTGATGTCTGAAACTAAATATAAAGATTTTGTTCCTTACTACAGTCCTTCACATACACAGTAATAAATGAATTGTTCTTAGGAACCTTAATTCAGCAGCACTCTTAATATATAAAATTCCATGTGTGTTTGACCAACCCAGTTGGTCTGAACTCTTCTTCCTTTTTTTCCCCTTTCAATCAGCTGAGTGTAACATTGGCAAACTGAGTAAATTGTGTACTGCTTGCCAGTTACTTCCCATTTCATTTAAAAATTTTCGTGACCAGGAGTAAAAAATGTGGCATGCAAATATAGAACTGGTCAGAACATGGAGCAAAAACTGAGTTCTATTTCTGTTCATTGCTAGCGGTTGCTCTGATTAAATCTCTGACCTCTCATTGCAATATTTCCTTCTGAAATTGTTGGATGACAGGGAGCTGCTGTTGCATATGTCGCTGATCTTTTGAAAACACCTGCAATATTTTTAAAAGCTGTTACCGATATAGTTGATGGGGACAAGCCAACAGCTGAGGAATTTTTGAAAAATTTGGCTGCAGTAACTGCAGCACTTGATGAAGCTGCCACTCGAGTGGTTGATTTCATCAATGGGAAGAATGTGTCAGAACTTTGAATCCTCACTATTACTCTTTCTGATTAGTAATATTAGAGTGGAACGATGAATACTGAGTGTTTAAGTTGAACTACTACAATTATTTTCAACCGTCTTATCTCTACCAAAGATGTAACGAGGTCATCAACCACCGTGTAATTTACTTGCATATCCAAATGCATACTCATTGCCTTGCGATACTATTTTATACATTTTTGCTTGCTGCTTTTTTCCTAATTTCTCCTAGTTGTCTAAATGCTTATATGTGCCTTATGTATTATTAGTTTGAATATATTGAGGTTAGACAAATGTTTGATGTCTTCTAAAACTGCAATCAAGGGGCAGATCTTTTGAGTATCTGGCCCCTACAGCCGAGCCATTACCTCCTGATGGTATGGCTGATCAGCCACCAAATCGGTCGGGTTGAGCAGCCAGCACATATTTATGTTTCTTACATATATAACTAAATTTCAAAGCTCTTGCAAGTTAGATTTCAGGGCATTGAACTATCATGTTACCTGAAAGGAATTCAGTTTCATATGCCCACTGGCCAGGGATCAAGATTATATATATACTCTGTGCATAGAACTCATAAAATTGAAAAGAAACCAAATCTCCACCCAACAGCTTCTAAACAATGCTCATGAATTTGTTCCCTCTCAACTAATCGACATAGATGAACATATAATAGGTCGTCTCCCGTCCCGCATGACAAAAAATCTAATCAAACGTTAAAATGCATAATTTTGACAACTCACTTGATGCCAGTATATATAGGAGAGGAAAGCATGTTCTTCATCATCTTCTTCAAATAGAAACTCATTGAACTCATTTTCTCGAGGAAGATATGGGGAGCGTTGAGACGTCAAAGTGTGCTAACCCTGGAAAAGCGACCATTCTGGCTCTTGGAAAGGCCTTCCCTCATCAGCTAGTAATGCAGGATTTCTTGGTTGATGGCTACTTCAAGAACACCAATTGCGATGATCCAGACCTTAAGATGAAGCTCACTCGACTCTGTAATTCGATTTCATTTCTGCCCTGGAAGATCTCTTATTGCTGAACCCTTTTTGATGATGACGTTATATACATAATGTATGTCTTAGCCTTTTTGTCTTTTTCATGGCTTTTACAGGCAAGACAACCACAGTAAAAACACGGTATGTGGTCATGTCTGAGGAGATCCTAAAGAAGTACCCCGAGCTTGCTGTTGAAGGACTCCCAACTGTGAAACAACGACTGGACATCTGCAATTCAGCTGTTACAGAAATGGCAATTGAAGCCTCACAATCTTGCATCAAGAGGTGGGGCAGGCCAGTTTCAAATATAACCCACTTAGTATATGTTTCCTCAAGTGAAGTCCGGTTACCCGGTGGTGATCTCTACCTGGCAAAAGGGCTCGGTCTAAGGCCCGAGACTAACAGAACCATGCTCTACTTCTCAGGCTGCTCAGGTGGAGTAGCAGGCCTTCGAGTTGCTAAGGACATTGCTGAGAACAATCCGGGCAGTCGGGTCCTGCTTGCTACCTCAGAAACTACCATTATAGGATTCAGACCACCTAGTCCTGAAAGACCATACGACTTAGTTGGCGTGGCACTTTTTGGTGATGGTGCCGGAGCCGTGATAATCGGCTCGACTCCTCTCCCAAACCTCGAAAGGCCTCTCTTCGAACTGCATACTGCTATACAACATTTCATACCAGATACTGAAAAGATAATTGATGGGAAGCTAACAGAAGAGGGTATAAGTTTCAAACTAGAAAGGGAACTTCCTCAGATAATTGAGGATAATATTGAAGGATTCTGTGGTAAGTTAATGGGATTTGCTAATTACACTGAAAAAGACTACAACAGAATGTTTTGGGCAGTTCATCCTGGGGGCCCTGCAATTCTCAACAAGTTGGAGAAGAAGCTGGAATTGTTGCCTGAGAAACTAAGTGCAAGTAGAAGAGCACTGGCTGACTATGGAAATGCAAGCAGTAACACAATTGTTTATGTGTTGGAGTACTTGTGGGAAGAGGCTAAAAGGGAAGAAATAGGCAAAAATGAATGGGGATTAATACTGGCATTTGGACCTGGGATTACACTCGAGGGAATTCTTACGAGGAATCTTACCGCATGAACTTTGTCAGAAAATGGTCATCATTTTAGATGCTACCTTCTCTCTCTGTCTGAATGATGAACATGTGACGTTTTCAGTTTTCTGCTTTGAAATGTTACATTTTGGCTTTATTTACCATGACTTCAGTTTGTGTTTTTCACCAATTCTTTTTTTTTTTTTTAAAATAAAAGCTAGGATTTCATTCCATTGAAATAAAGACATAACAGACACCAACCCGGACTTCAGTTTGTGTTTTCTTTCAACTATTTTGAGACCAACTAAAGTTTGGTTACCAACCTGAAACAAACTTAAAAGGTTTAACTACTAACCAGGTATGGCAACCTAGCAGAGCCGTGGAAGCCGTGCTGGAACAAAATGGGGCTACCCGATCCGATGGGGTCGGGGAATTTTCGGAAAAAACATATGGAAAGGAGCAGATGAGAAAGAAAAGAAATAACATATCAAAGAACTAGAGAAAGATAAAGTGCAAAGGTCGTGATAACTTCTTAACCACATGGAAAATCAGCACTGAAATGAAGCATCATAATCATCATTGATTCAGTAAGAGAGAATCACAACCAAATTCACCATCTAAAACGTGAATCCGTACTGATACAACTACGACAGTGTAATTTTTGGAAAATCAACTGACTGGCTTGCATATCGGAGTTTCTTGTGTTTGCCATACGTTTAGTGCGTATACCAGAGATATTAGAGACCAAGATAACCAGTGTGGTTTCCAGGAATAACTTAAAAAGCAAAAAAAAGCTTGAACTACAAATTACACCACTCCAGAAGGAAGGCGCAACACAAGCTGTCCTCCGAAAACGCTGCAAAATAGAGACAATGGTTCAATAAATATAACGGAAGCAAATTCTCAGAAGATAATAAATTACATACACCTCAAATATAATTTGCACAAACCTTTTTACATAGTAGTAACAAAAGTCTGCAAGGATGAAAGTCTGAACAATTTCCGATATAAGAACCATTGAAGGCCATAGTCCATAACCCAAAGCCGTGAGCAAATGCCCGCGACTGTCCAAAACCTGTCAAATGCAGATTGTCAATGATAATGAAAAATCATCAATTTCAATTATCTATGCACCCGTGCCAGCATATGTTTGACTATGCTTTTGTGTGTATCTCTCTCTGTCTCTGTGTGTATGTGTGTGAGAGAGAGAGAGAGCTAATATAAAAGTTCAGACGTGGTTGGAGAATCTGCTTCCTTATTTTGGAGACCGGGGGGGACATCTACATTATACAAAACTCGCACCTAACTGCAATTTTCAATGTTTAACCACCAGTACAAGGGGTACACATACTGATTTCTATTTTTTTTAATCAAACCACCATAGTGGCAAATTTATTAATATACGTACTTGCAGTATTTTTTTTTTCTTCTTGGTTTTTTTTTTTTTTTTTTTGGGGGGGGGAGCATTCTACTTTAGTGGCTCAAATAGGATCCATTGTGAATCCCCACGAAATCTCCCACACTCCAATATATATATATAGACACACACACACACACACATAATTTCACAAACGGCAGCTTTTAAGCATGGCCAGAAAAACTTGTACTTGATTAGAAAGTTTTAAGCTTAGCCAGACAAACTCTACCATGCAGTCTGTTTATGCAAAATTGACTTTATTGCTTCTTGGTAAACTTAGGGTAATGCAGTAATTAACTGCCAAGTTCCATATATGATTAGCAATACAGCAACAAGAAAACCTGGGAAACACATGATTCTAGTTACATTACAAGCAACCAATTCTTGAACATATTTATGAAGACTCCCAGGTATGAACAAACATTAAGCTGCAGAAACAATTGTGATATCAAAACCCACTTTATCAGAATTGAAAAGCATATTAATCCGATAACCATATATACATATAATATTAATGGACCACTTATATCCGCCCAACTATTTAAAAAGAATTGGTGATTTCCCTAACGAAGGACCCTTAAAAAAATAATTATAGCATATAGCACTGTGAAGGGTGATAATACTAATATTTTAGAATCATGAGCATGTAATGAATGATTACAAAAAAATTAAACAACTTTGCATGTGTCAAACCTGGAGTATCCAATGAGCACAGCTTAAGAACCTTGCAACCCCCAATGCAAATACATAATGAGCTGTAAATGGTTCAACAATCTGTCACCAAGAAATTAAAAATGTCACTGCAACCTGCAACATACTCGATCAAACTTTAAAATGGAACAACATATAAGCATGCATCTGGCCCTGCATGTTGCTAACTCCTCGCTACCTTTGTATTTTGCATGACACGCAATTGAGGTAGCACGGAAACAGCTTCCAGGTAAACGCAGAAAGCCCAGGCAATCCTATTGACGATATGATGTGATGTAGATGGATGAATTAATAAAGCTAAAACAGCACAAGGTACCACCTGCACGAGTACAGAGACCCAAATGCATTTTCAAAAACTGAACGCCAAGTTTTCTGGGAAGATTCCATGTAGCATATATCAGGAATCTAAAATATCCATCCAAATTCATAATGATCCCAGTGTACCAGAAAAGAAAGAAAAGAGAAAAATGGCAGAATAAAATGGAAAACTCACCACAAAATACAAAGCAAAATTGTCCTTGTCTTCCATGTAACTGGACCTCAGTTTAAAACGAATCATATACATCACCCACAAGGTAGTAGCCAAAGTAGCCAAGTCAAGTAAGGTGTGTATATCATATTCCATTACAAAACTGCAATACAATCTAACGGCCAAGAACAATGCTGTTAACTCCTGGGATTTGAGTGAAAGCCCTGCAAAGGTATAAAGACAATGGAGGAGTCAGCAGCTATTATCCACCTAGAAATATTAGGTCAACCAAGAAATAGGTATCAAGAAATGCTAGAATTGGCCACTGTTTAAAGGAAAGAGACCCGGAATACTTATATCATTAAGTTTCAGTTCACATGCAACGAGATGGTGGAGGGGCGTTAGAATAAGTACGTCAGTAACTGAATTAGTACGGCAAACAACATCAACTTACATGAGAAAGTCAGAGTAAATTTTGAAGAATTTGAATAATATGCTGAGATTGTAGTTCACATTATAATTCTCACATTCATCATTAGAACCGTTTTCTACTTATTAATCTTGAATTTACCTCCCATTATCATATTTTTTCAGAGAAGATGACCTCATTTCACATTCAGCTGGCATTTGCAAAGGCATTAGGCCCTTAGCATAACAACTTATCAATTAAACAACCAATATGGTAAGACACTAATTACAAACTAGATACCCCCAGCATAACCAAGTTGTGTAGACAACTAATTTAGTCAGGCACATCAGAAATCTAATTCCACTTCCATACAAAGATGCAATCTCCAAAGGGAGCCCCAATGAGATGCAAATGAATGCATCGAAAATAGCAAAAAAATAGTATCATGCACCTCGTGAGCCTATGAGAATTGGCAATCAATAAATCACAGGCACCAACTGGACCATAGGAGAGTCGTTAATTTTGTTCTTCCATCTCGAGTCAACACAGACACGTGAACTATGGTTAAGGACCGATAGAATCACAAGACGAAATTACAAGCAAAGTATGGACCTCATAGATGCCAAAACACAAAGAAACAACAAACCCCTAAAAATCAAGGTAAGAACCAACTGATTGATTGCACCCAGGACCCAAGGAACAGGTAATTGGATACTGCAAAAGCAATAATAAATCTGCTTTTCAAAAGGAAGGGGGCGGATAAAAATTTGATCTTTTCCTGCGTAAACCAATTTTTGACAAAGACATCAGAACCCATCTAAGGAAACGTTGAAAACCCATAAGATCAAAGAAAATAAATCACTTCAATTAACCCCCCCCCTCACTGCAGAACTACAATGAAAGATCTTTCCAGCATCCCAAAGGCCAAAACAAAACGCCCAAATTTCTCATTTGCAACACTCAAGTTATAAACACATAATTAAAGAAAAAAAATGAAACGAATTTTCCCATTCCCATATTCAATTAAAAACAAATGCCAAAAATTCATAGCGAAAACCCTCCAGAAGAAACATAACAATCTCTAAAAATAAGACAGAAAAATCTAATCTTTTCTTGCGAAAATCAAATTTGACCAAAAACTTCATAACTCCATCTAAGAAAGCGTTAACGCATAAAATCAAAGAATAGAAATAATTTGTCCAAATTTTATTTTCATTATAGAGTTCCCAAGAGAAGATCTTTCCATCCTCTCCCAGAAAACCCTCCAAAATTTCTCATCCCAGTAATTGATTAAAATCAACAACCCCAGAATAGATGCAAAAGAGCCCATCCCATTTAAAACACACGTGCCCACCACATCTAAACAAAAAGGTCAAATTTTGGTAAAATACCGGCGCAGGTTTTTTCCTTCATGAGCTTATAAATAAGAACCGAAATCCCAATAGAGTGAACAGCTTCAGCGGCGACAAAGAGATTATCGTGATCGTAAACAATAGCACGGAGAAGCACCAACGCCGCCATGCCACTGACCACAGCCAGAAATGCCTTCACCTTGGGAGGCTGCCGACGAACCCATGTCGAAACCGCGTGGATCGGCCTCCTCGGTGGCCTCATCTTCAGCTGTTATATTGTATGTATAGATGTGCCTATATATTTTCCCTGAGCTTTCTGCGATTGAAAGTTTGAGGAAAAAGTTTTTAACGGAAATTGGGGAAAATTGATAGAAGGCAAAGCGTAGAATAACGAGAGTTCTATTTTTCGCTATTTGAGGAAATTGGGTCAAATCAGTCATTAGAATCCTCTTTTGATCCCTCTTCTTTTAATTTTTTCCCCTCGTTTCTTGCAATCCTTTTTTTTTTCCTTTTTTTTTTTTTTTTGGAAAATTCCATCAAAAAACTTTTGACAAAATGATTTATTCATAAAACTGTGTGATTAAGAAAAACGTAGTGCAAGGGTATAAAATGGTGAAAACCCGGTTTTGTAAAATAATTTTTACAACGATAATTATATTAACACTATACTTTTTATTTCCTACACCACAATTTTTTAATTATTTACTTAAATGCCCTTAAAGAAAATTACATTAACAACCTTAAATTAGTATTTATTTTAAGATTTTTTTTTCTCTTTCCACCACAATATCATTTTATCATTTTCATGTATCCCTTTTTAAAATTATTTCGTTCCCCAATTCTTTTTTTTAGCATCGGCGGTAATTTTGAATGTCAATTTTTAGCATTCCTCTTTGGTGGCTTAATTTGCAAACGGTAGTTTGAGGGAGGCTATAAACACTATTTACGAACTTTTTTTTTTTTTATTTCATATCATGTTCGAGAATTCAACCTCCAATCGCGGCCCTTTTTTTACTTTAGTTTCATAGAGAATTGGATATAAATTAATATGATATTTGAAATCAAAAGAATTTTATCAAAATGCGAAAATCAATTTTTGACGGTATAACCTCAATATATATCAAATAATTTAGAACTATTAAACTTGTCGTATAATAATAAAATATTATGAGAAAATTAAGGGTGCTTTTTTTTTGGTGGGTAGGAGGGAACGTGAATTTATGGAATAATTGGTGATTAGATTGTGGTGGAATGAGATTATTTTGCATTTCCTTATTTGTGGTGAAATTAAAATGTGGTGTTAAAATTAGTTTTCGTAGTGGTAATGTAATTACAATTTTAACCAACGGGGCTCTTTTTTTTTTTTAATTTTCAATCCCGCTACATGTACATAATTTTTGTACAGAGTCTTGTTTACACGTACATGTAGAATGATTCTATTTTTCCACACATAATGTCACTTAAATATGACCTCAAAATCTAATTGATGTAATTTTTTTTTTTTTTTTGGGAGGAAACATGTAATTCATTCATCTAAAAACCCCAAAATCGGGGAAGGAAAACGAGGAATACAATCCCTCCACAAATGAGTTCCAAGACTGTCTAATGCAAAAGAAGCAAGAGTGTGAGCCACAAAGTTTTGTGTCCGAGGAATATGAATGTACACAAGAACCACACTTCCTATCGACAAGATAATCTAAAATATGACGAAATAAAGGAGCAAGATTGCCATTAATATCCGGCGAACACAAGCCTTGCACCACACTCCGTGCATCCATCCTCACCTCGCGAACCAATACGGAACCACTTTTCAGAAGTTACAGCCCGTACCTGATCGCCATGGCCTCCGCTTGTTCAATGCTATATGTCCCATCCAAAACCACTGCGAAGGCCAACACCACTAACCCGTCTCTCCAAGCACAGCCGCCCACACCCACGGAATGCTTTCTCACAGCCGCATCCGTGGCCAAATGACGCCATCGAAGCAGCCTCCATCTCTCCTCCAGGAAGATTCCTCACTTTGTTCCAGCAGCCACTGTCTGTCGCCCATTGCCTGCCTAAAGTTCTCAAAATATGCCATTGCCTGGTCTCAAATTAGTTCGCCATCTAACACCTCACTACAAAAGAGACGTCTGTTTCGAGCTCCCCACACAGCCCAAAAAATCATGAGCACCCTCTCACGATTCCCAGCCTTCATATTACCCATAATGGATGATAAAAGATGTTGCAAACCTGGAAGAGCCCAGCCTTTAATCTGCTGCCAAAACCCCATGTATTCCCAAATCAACTGAACCGTACTACACCAAACAAAGATATGATCGTTCCCTTCAACAGCCCCGCATCCCGCGCACCGAGACCCACTGAAAATGTGGTGTCTAGCTAAATTTTCAGGCGTAAGAACTGCTCCATTGAAGAGTTTCCATATAAACATTCGAACCTTCGGTGGAAGTTGTAACCGCCAAATAATTTTCCACCACTGTGATCTAGTCGAAGAGATGCTAGGACCCTCATCTTGAATCTTTTTCATAAGCTTGTGATTGATTGTGTAAAAACTTGTACAATTTTTTGCGTAAGGATCATTTTTCTTTTATTTTCCTTATTTATGATTTATTAAGTTGGAACAAAAAGGCATGTTTCTCTAAGATTAAAAAAGTTCGAAGATTATTTTTAAGTAATGCCTACTAATCGGTTGTTCATTGAGTTTCATATTTCTCTATTTTTAATTAATTGATCATTTAACGACATCACATTGTTATCAATACATAGTGACATATTTTAGAGTCAGCTGTACATGAACATATTTTCTTGAATGGGAGAACCAACTCAAAGTGTATACTTTTCCAAACCATTGACTGCAAAGATGGATTGAGTTGGATTTTCTATAGAAACAGATCGAGCTCCGAGTTTGGAGCCTGACCACTAATTACAATTACAACGTGGCAGCCTGTAATTGTAATTGGTGGTCGGGCTCCAAACTCGGAGCTCGGTCTGTTTCTATAGAAAATCCAACTCAATCCATCTTTGCAGTCAATGGTTTGGAAAAGTATACACTTTGAGTTGGTTCTCCCATTCAAGAAAATATGTTCATGTACAGCTGACTCTAAAATATGTCACTATGTATTGATAACAATGTGATGTCGTTAAATGATCAATTAATTAAAAATAGAGAAATATGAAACTCAATGAACAACCGATTAGTAGGCATTACTTAAAAATAATCTTCGAACTTTTTTAATCTTAGAGAAACATGCCTTTTTGTTCCAACTTAATAAATCATAAATAAGGAAAATAAAAGAAAAATGATCCTTACGCAAAAAATTGTACAAGTTTTTACACAATCAATCACAAGCTTATGAAAAAGATTCAAGATGAGGGTCCTAGCATCTCTTCGACTAGATCACAG